>JADLZN010002889.1:0-241536 GCA_018155175.1 Sinocyclocheilus anophthalmus
TGGGCTACATCCTCAATGTTACCAAGGAGATTGACAACTTTTTCCCAGAATCCTTCACCTATATGAATATTAGAGTTTACGATGTGGAAGCGACTGATCTACTCTCATACTGGAAGAACACATACATGTTCATCAGTGAACAAGGTGCTTCAACACACACACAAACACACTCACACACACTCACACACCTACACACACACACACACAAACACTCACTCAATCTAGGTTTTTGTGTTTGCAGTCTGCTTACCCTGACTCTTAAATGCATTGGTTTATATTTAAGCACACATGCAGTATGGCGTACTTAACCCCCTATGAAAAATATTGTCTTTGTGCTCGGTCTCATTCTAATATTTTATGTGTCGTTGTTTCGTACTGATGATGATACAGGAAGAGTGGGCAGGCCACACTGGTGCATTGCAAGATGGGCGTCTCTCGCTCTGCCTCCACAGTAATTGCTTACCTGATGAAGCAGCAGGGCTGGACATTAGACCAAGCCCTTAACCACGTGAGAGAAAGACGGTCTATTGTGCAGCCCAATGAAGGTTTCCTCAAACAGCTGCATACGTACAGTGGTATCCTCAATGCCAGGTGACTTGCACTCTCATAATGGTGCTGTACTAAGATCAGGCATCATACTTGCACAAACAAGCATTCACACAGAAGTACTGACATTTTCCCACTTGTGTAGTATCTCAGTGGATGTTCAGGTACAGACAAGTCAAGTCAAGTCTGGTGTATTGTTCAACCATGTGTGTACATGAGGGAACTGAATAGCGCAGATACACAAACTCCTCTCAAACAGTCACAGCTATGTAAGTTTGGGATCTTGAAAGAAGTCTCTTGCACTCAGCAAGGGGGCCTTGGGTGTTTATTGATTAAAAAATACCAGTAAAACATTGTTTTTTAATATACACTAGGGATTTTAAAATGTAATTATTTCTAAAAAAAAAAACAGCACATGTTTTCATTAATGTCACAATTGTTCAGTTTCACTTCCCTTTCCTGCTTGCTTCATTTCCTCCTAATGCAGTAGCAGTACCTCATACAAGAGGAAGTGCTTGCGGCCTGAGACACACACACTATCATTTCAGAACTCACAAGGCTTTTGGAATCAAGTTGTCAGGTCTTTGTTTGAAAGGCTAGACGATTGTGTGTTATTATAGAAAATCAGAAGAATAGCTTTATTAAAGGACCAAAAAAAGAGAATGGTTTCCGAAGAGATCATTCATGTAACTAAACTATTCTTTCCCAGAAAAGTTTGGACATCCAGTCTTTTTTTATTATTATTATTAGGGTGTTGTTTTAAATAACAAGGGTGGACATACATTTTTCACTTTCTGATGTTTTTGGAAACTCACCAATTGTTTCAGCTGTGGATGTTTGAGAGCCAGGGGAAAGACATTTTTTTTCATCGTGCTACTTTAAAAGACAGAGATTTAAGAACCTGTTCAAGGACTTACAAAACAGTTTTAAAAAAATGTTCCCTCTCAGGGGAAGGCCGATTGAGTAACTCTGAATGAACTAGATGTTTCCAAATGGTTATTCCAAGGTTGTTTGGAGGTCAGTTCCCTACTGAGAATGAACAGAAAGCACAAAGATTCCTTTAATCCACAGAATAATCACATCTGCCTAATTACAGCGATAAAAAAAAGGAACAATATGAATCGGCTGCAAAATAGGGCATTCAGCTAAATGTCTAAATGAAATGAAATGAAATGAAATGAAATAAAATAAAATAAAATTAAAAGTACTAAGCATTTAGAAAATGCTGGTCTGCATCCTCAGAAGGACCAAACTAAATATCACATGAGCTGTTTTATTTTCTTTTTAATTATGTTAGCAACATTTCTGACTGATTGGTGTGATTTTATAATCAAGATATTTTTGTTAAATACAAAATTAAATTAAGACAACAAACAAACAAACAAACAAACAAACAAACAGTTACCATTACCAAAATTAATTGTTGACGTTGTTGGAGGACAAACTAAATATTGTATGCACGGTTTGTTTTCTGTTTCAACCCTGTTAGCAAACTTTCAGACTGATAGGTGTGATTTTTCTTTTAACAATAAATATTCAAGGTAAATACACCATTTTATTTAAAACAACATTTTAAAAACATAAATATATTTCATTAGATAGATAGATAGATAGTATGAGGATATATATAAAATATATCTATACTAGATAGATGATAGATGATAGATGATAGATAGATAGAGTGATAGATAGATAGTAGATAGATAGATAGATAGATAGAATACTATGATAGATGATAGAGATGATGATAGATAGATAGAGAGTAGATGATAGATGATAGAGAGTAGTAGATAGATAGCTAGATAGTAGATAGATGATAGATGATAGATACTGATTGATTGATAGATTAGATAGATAGATAGTGATTAGATGAATTAGATAGATAGAACGATAAGATAGATAGATAGATGATAGATGGATAGATGATAGATATATGGATGATAGATAGATGATAGATAGATTGATGATAGATAGATAGATAGATAGATAGATAGTGGACGGACAGATGGATAGTGGATGGACGGATAGATAGATAGTGGATGGATAGATAGATAGATAGATAGGATTGAAAGATGATAGTGATGATAGATAGATGATAGATGATAGATGGATAGATGATAGATTGATAGATAGATAGACAGATAGATAGATAGTCAGATGATAGATAGACTTATAGATAGATTGATAGATAGATAGATAGTTTGATGGATGGATGGATAGATAGATAGAAGATAGATGATAGATGATAGATAGATAGCTAGATAGATAGATAGATAGATAGATAGACAGATGATAGATAGATAGATTATAGATAGATGGATGGATGGATGGATGGATGATTGGATGGATGGATGGATGATGGATGGATAGATAGATAGATGATAGAGAGATAGATGATAGAGATAGATAGATTGATTGATAGATAGATAGATAGATAGATATCTGTAGATAGATAGATAGATAGATAGTAGATAGATAGATAGATAGATAGATAGATAGATAGTTAGATAGATGATGGATAGATAGATAGTTGATAGATGATAGATAGATAGATAGATCATAGATAGATAGAGATGCTAGATAGATCGATAGATGATTAGAGATAAGAAGATAGATAGAGGCGGAGATAGCTAGATAGATGATAGATGATAGATAGATTGATTGATAGATAGATAAATAGATAGACAGAAAAAGTCAGATGATAGATAGATAGATAGATTGATTGATAGATAGATAGATAGAAAGATAGAAATAGTGAGAGATATATATATATATAGATAGATAGATAGCTAGATAGATGATAGATGATAGATAGAAAGATGATGGATAGATAGATAGATGGATGGATAGATGATAGATAGATGATAGATGATAGATAGATAGATAGTTAGATAGAGAGATAGATAGATAGATAGCTAGATGCTAGAGACGATTGTTCACTGATGATAGATAGATAGATCAGAGATAGAGTAGATAGAGTATAGGATAGATGATTGTAGAGAGATAGATAGATTGATGATAGAAGAGAGATAGATAGATGAATAGATGATGCTCGATAGATAGATAGATGGATAGATAGAAATAGTCAGACGATAGATAGATAGATAGATAGATACGATAGATAGATAGATGATAGATGATAGAAAGATAGATAGATAGATAGATTGATGATAGATAGATAGATGATAGATAGAAATAGATGATAGATAGATAGATAGACATACAGCCGGATAGATAGATAGATAGATAGATAGATAGATAGCAAGATGATAGATAGATGATAGATAGATAGATAGATAGCTAGAAATAGTCAGATAGATAGATAGAAAGATAGATAGATAGAAGATAGATAGATAGATGATAGATAGATAGATGATAGATGATAGATAGATAGACAGACAAACAGAAGATAGATAGATAGATAGATAGATAGATAGATAGATCGCTAGATAGATAGATAGTAGATAGATAGATAGATGGACTAGATAGATAGATTGATAGATAGTACGTAGATAGATAGATAGATGATATATATATATAGATAGATAGATAGCTAGATAGATGATAGATGATAGATAGAAAGATGATGGATAGATAGATAGATGATAGATAAATAAAATGAGAGATAGATAGATAGATAGAATGATAGATAGATAGATAGTGATAGATGATAGAAGACTAGATAGCGAGATGGATGATTAGAGTTGATAATTAGATAGATAGTTAGATAGATAGATGATAGATAGATAGCTAGATAGATAGATTGATAGATAGATAGATGATAGATAGATAGAGAGATTGATAGATAGATAGAGCATAGTAGATAGATAGATAATAGATCGATAGATAGATAGGATAGATCCTAGATAGATAGATAGATGATAGATAGATAGATAGAAGATAGATAGAAAGATAGATAGATAAAAAGATAGATAGACAGATAGATAGATATAGATAGATAGATAGTAGATAGATAGGATAGATAGATAGATGTAGTAGATAAAGTAAATACATAAACAATTATTAAAAATAGAATAAAATAACATAAAGAATACATAAAAGAATAAACTAGAAATAAGATAAAATGAAATAAACTTCCTGTTATAAAATAAATAAACTGTTCAATTGACTACAAGGATTGTTGACATTGTTGGAGGGAAAAACGAAAGTATAGGAATATATGAATTGTTGTACATATATGCATTGGTGTTGTTCTGTCAAACTTTGTTAGTAAAATAAGAGCATTCAATAATTAATAAAAAAAAAAAAAAAAAAAAAAAAAAATTATAAAATCTATATAATGTATATTAGCTGTACTTAATTAGGTTCAGTTATCATTACTACAGTTAATTGTTGACATTGTTATATGATTGTAATTGCTGGATGGCGTTGAGAAATCAAGACTTCTGGCGTAGCACCAGCCAAACTCACCAAACCACTTACTTTTCACAACAAGTCAATTTTATATTAATAGTGTATAATCAAGTAGACTTAAAACGTTCTCACTACAAAAACACAGGATTTGTTCCTTTAATGGTTTAAAGTCATGTGAGACACCAGCAAGTTGCGCATTCATGAAAAATGCTTTAGACCAAAACAACTCAACAAAGCGTTTGGATCTCGATGCCTTTCCCTCTTGGGAAACTAAGTCTGGTTCTGTAATCTTTGAGGTTTTATATGTTTTGTGTGAGGTGCAATGAAGGGAGAGGAAATAAGGCCACAGATGGAGGCAGCAAAAGGGAGACTGCTGCTGTTTTCAGAGCCTCTCTGGGCTGAATGGCACTCTTTGTGATCCTGTCACAGCTCCACATCCCACATGTGTTTCAGAAGCAACAGTCCTCTCCCCCTGCTGACGAAAGCACTTTAGGAGAGCGACAGAGCGACAGAGCGACAGAGCGGCCGTCAGAGGACAGGTCTCCAAACCCCTACGTGTTTTTAAAGGCTTACAATCACATTTCACTGCATGTGTGGATTTGTCCCGGTGCCCAAGGCTTTGAAAACGGACTCGAAAATTGCAAAATTTTGTTCCCGATCCACTCTGTGAAAACAAGTTTTCCTGAATATGTGCTTGTTGTTTACATGTCAAACCCTTGAATAGAAAAACAAATGGTGCTCTTTCAAAACACTAATTATGTGTGTGTAGTATATATATATAGTACCAATGACATATTAATATATAGCAAAACTCTCCAAGACAAATTCAAAAAAGTCAAACAAAATAAGTATAAATATTTAAAAAATAGGAATATTTTTAATAAGTGAAACATGATTAACGTAATACTAAAGCTAAAACGAATATAAACATAATTAGCATACTGTACATAGCTACAAACGGGTGTGGTGTTGACTGTTATTGTCAATATTGTCATATGGTCACATGATTAAATAAAAATATAATTTTTATAAAATACGTATTATAAACTAAATGACATAATAATTGTACAATGTAATTATATGGGGAATTGTATGTAAAAAATATAGTGGAATATTTAAGTGAAATTGATGCTAATCTGGTATACTATTTTATGCTATTTTATTAGTATTTACCAGTTATAAATAAAATTCCCCAATAGTATTCTTAATGTAATTTAAGTTATCATACACTAGTTTTTTTTTTTTTTTTTTTGTTTTTAACCCCAAAAAAAAAAAATCAATACATTATATTTATATATTGTTTTGTTTGTTGACCGTAATGGTTCACATGGACATTGCAGTCAATGGAAATATGTAATTTTACAATAATAAATAGGTAATATTCCAAATACATAGTACATACATAATATTTATTATTAGGTTACAAATGACTTTATAAATAAATAATATATATATATAAAAATTCTATGGATATATGTTAATTATATCAATGTATGTCGTAGCGTTTAGTTTTTAATAAATTGTATCTCATCCTAACAACAAAAATCAAAGTAATATAGAAAATAGCATCAATAGTTATAGCCAGATCAGATTACGCTATGTGCCTCACTTAATATTCCCATATATTGTATAATAATTCCAATATTATTACATTACTACAATTATAATTAATTTTTATATTCTATTTATATAAAAAAAATCTATTTTATTAAATCAGATGTTGCACATGACAATAACAGTCAAACAACTACACGTATGTTTGCATCTATGTATATTCTGTTCATATTAGTATATTTAGCTTTAGTATGAAATCATGTTAACAGATGAATTAAAATAAAATGCACATTTTTAGATATCTGCTTACTCTGCCTTTTCCTTATTAATGTGAAATGAACATAGTAACCACGAGAGAAAAATATAGATTTGCGCAAGCCTTCCTCAATCATGGAGAGTTTTGCTGAGAAGTCAAAAAACAAACCCTGAAAGAATTAATCAGGCTTTTCTGAGAAATTGTGCAAGCGAGTGTTGCAAGCGCTAGCATGCTGCCTAGCGATGAATGCTGTGTTTTGACGAGGGGGCTGTCTGTGTAAACAAAGCCAGAGAAAACAGCGTAAAGGAAGTGTAGTGTGACCTCACACCTGATGTGAACGAACACGTAAATACTGACATCAACACAAAACACAATGCGGCGAGGGAAAGCACTCCTGGATACTAATTCAGGGCATCGATACCACAGAGCTAATCTTACTGTGATATTTTCTCATGAGAACCTTTGAGTCTGAAGGTGTAGCCTAATTTGACAGATAATGCTAGTCTTGTCTAGGCCGGTTTAGACGATATGAGTTTGCCAATAGCCTTTGCTGATTCAGCAGAGGATTTGAAATTCCCTAGATATGTATTATCTCAAGATTGTACTGTATACACTCCCCTCGATAGGCAAACTTCCTGTGTAAGTGTCCGTAGACTCACTACGACAAAACACGTCTGAAAGTTTCCTAAAGATTGTTTTTACCCTGTTTCCTCAGACGTTTCCTCTCTCATTCTGTAGTAACAGCTAGAATGGAATAGTTTTGCACTTCTGGGATGGAAAAAAGTAAGCAGTGGTGCAGCTGTTACAGAAGTGGTTACATTCGCTCCGCCGCTGAGCACCATAATGGAAGCATGTCAGGTGGTTTAAATCAGACGTGCTTTTGTTTGAACAGCGGTGAAGACTTGACTGGATGAATGTTTTAGAAGGGTTTGAGAAATGGCCTTTTACCCCTATATTTCCAGCGGACTAACTTTGTTATTCTGCATAACATGTTCTTAATTTAGAGTCAGTTCTTCAAAAAGCCCCATTTTTCCCTCGCCTTTCCATTTTCTCTATTATTATTAATATTAGTAATGTTATTATTATTATTTTGAAAGGTGTTTTCCAAGGCAAGCATCAGTATTTCTAATGCCTATATTTACGTTTAGGGGCTTAACACTTTAGCTCCAGTAAAAAAACAAAAAAAAACAATAGACACCATCACAAAATTTGTATGGTTTTAGTGGTTACGTTGGGAATTGTATTGGTTTTAATGGAAAATTTAATGGTCCCTGGGGGTTTGTAATTGGTCCCTTCTCGTGGGGCTGTTAAACCCATTAAATCTAATGGGAATAGTCCAAAAACACCCTACAGAAAAACCATTTATTAATGATGTAATGGCTAAAAGGTGATGGTTTGTAAGAAAAATAATATAATATATAACATTTTTAAATAAATAATTATACCATATTATACATGACTGTATATATCGAAGATTTATGACGCGGCAAACGTTAAAGCATCATCAACGTTTTGTGAAAAGGGTTCCTAATTGGTAGTGCGAAACAAGTAGAATTTCGGTGATGGTTCTATGGTTTTTTTTTGGGCCAAAATCTATTTGTTTTTCGGCTCAGATTTGCTGAAATGCGATAACACTCTGTTTGACAGGCTTTGCAGTGTGTAACGAATGGGTTACTGCATCTGGATGCAAAATATTCCCGCAGACACGTACCGCTCACGCGGGTTGCCAGATTGAAAAACGAGCAACAATAACAAGCGCAACTGACAATGGAATCCAACGAGTGTTACACTGTGCCCTAACTACACACGACGTGTTGCCGCGACATGCGATAAAACTTATCTTTTCCATATTAATCTGAGTTTTTGTCCTAACTAGCAGCGACTGCGACACGCGAAATTTCTAATTTAGAAAAACCGTCTCTCTTTGCCGCGTTGCATTAAAAACATATATGACAGTGATAATTCACGGTACTGTATTATGTGCTTTATTCAAAAGCGCAAATGTCTAATGTGAGTTTGAATTAATCTGCGTGACTTTAAACCATACGTGAAAGCAATAATAGATTAGTGTACCTTAGATTTTGCCTAAATGAAACAAACGATGTACGTTAAACCTTGTAGAACTCATGCGAACAAGTGTATGTCATAACAAAGACATGCGTGATCAGTCACTCAGTATGTACAGTTAATAATGTTAAAAAGGTTTCAATATCTTAATGAATAGCCTAGATCCTAAACTTATCCATTTAGACGTTGCGGAGCCAGGGCGCTTTCCAGGAGAGAGGCCCCAAGAGCACAAGCTTTTGATTGGCTGTGATATTTCGTTCTGTCGTGTCGCATTTGGTGTGGACAGCCAAATTGCACTGTCCGTGGAATTATGTCGCGCGTGTGGTTAGTTCACGGTGAACACGGGGCGCCCAGCGTGATAACAAGCCAATCACCTTACTTTTCTGGGGTTACATGAAAACATGAATAGCTAGCATCTGGCTGGGCATTGCTAAGGGCGAGTTTGACTGGCTGACGCCTGCGGTTGGTGCTTGAAAACGTTATAAATGTTTTTCGACTTAGTGTTGTTTGTGTTCACGAGCACCACCAGTGGCACGATGCGAGGACTCCATAAATGCATAGGTCGGCATTTCAAAAGTAATGAGAAGCTTAATGTGACCCTGTCCGGAATGCACATCAGGACATAGTTATGAGGTTGAGTATGCACTTTTAATAGGTACTCTGGTCATAGAGCTGTTAGATGGATGCTGAGGCTGGTTTAGGTAGGGTAGATCTGCTATCTCGACCCAGTTGTTTGATGGCTTCCATGGCGCAATACACTGTGGGTTTTCCAACAACTAGCAACCCGGGTGTTCAAAATAAATGAGTAACTGGCAGGGCGGAATCACAAACGACCAAAACAAAAAAAGACAGTTACACGAAATGCACATTTTTGAACAACTGGCGATTGGCCCTTGTTACTCAGAGAAACAAGTTACCGTGGACTGTTTCCTAAATAACTCTAATCTATTAGTGTATTTATAGCTTTAGTACAGTTAAAAAAAAAAATACTGCACCTTTAATGGCAGATTCCAATCTGACAACCAATCCCACAAACATTCAATATCTGTTAAAATAACTACAATGTTTTATGTACGTCCTAATCACAAATTAACTAAAAAAATAACCCTATCTTGAGAAATATTCAGAAGTAATAAGTGTGACAACTTGCCTCCATCTTGTCTCTATTGATATAGACAGAGCAGCTGGTGAATAATTTGCACGGGTTTAAACATGCCTCTGAAACTACTGAAATAATGGAGACACTCAGAATGCTTAGTTTGCAGGGTAGATCCAGAGAAACACGTCAATTTTTTTTTTTCCTGGAAGAGGGTTGAGCAAAATTTAAAAGCAGTAAATTTCCCCATTGAAACATTCTGTTCTCCGGCTTATAATACTTAAACTCATCATTCCTTTTCTATCATTTGATGGCAGGTAATTTCCACGCCGGATTATTTTCAGAGCAGAGGGAAGGAATTTGGCCTTGCCTGCAAAAAGCATCTGCAGAAAGTGGCCCTTTCAAACTCCACTCACATTCATACTTCCCTCTCAAAATCCACACACCTGTTTAAATAGCCAGCCTCAGTGGCCATAAAGAGGAATTGTTCGCCTCCATACACTTGCAATGTCATGTGCAGTAGTTCAGAATACCCCAGAGGGAACTTATTTTAGGCTCAACATAAACAAGATTGTAATGACTTGTTTGAAGTCTGACCATCTGGCCATATGCTGAGGCTGGTTTCATGTCTCATGCTGAAAGGCTGTTTCACATGCTTCGAAAAAATCATGCCTCAGCAAAACAATCTGCACGGAGCACATGTCTGCTGTCTGAGTTTCTGCTGTCTGAGTTTTAGTTAAATAGAGTTTGGTAATATGTTGGTTAAATTACCCCCCCCCCCATGTTTGTAGGGACTTTCCATAGACTTTTTATAACTTTTATACTGAACAAACTATATTTTCTATCCTCTAACCCAACCCTAACCCTAAACCTACCCCATACAGAAAACCTTGTTACACTTTCAGATAAACATCATTTACTATTTTTCTGTATTTTTCCCTCATGGGGACTGCAGGCCGGTCCCCACAATGTCAAAAATTTCAGGTTTTACTATCCTTGTGGGACACACACACACACACAGGTTTGTTTTTATGGTTTAGGGGGACTCTCCATAGGCGTAATTGTTTTTATACTATACAGACCGTATATTCTATTGCCCTAAACCAGGTGGCGACGTCGGTCATGGAGAGCCGCAGGCCTGCAGAGTTTTGCTTCAACCCTAATCAAACATACCTGAACAAGCTAATCAAGGTCTGAACGGTTATTAGGAAGCTACAGGCAGGTGAGTTTTAATTTTGGGTTAGAGCTGAACTCTGCAGGGCTGCGGCTCTCCAGGACCGGAGTTCGCCACCCCTGGCCTACACCAACAACCCTACCCTAAACCTACCCCTCACCGGAGACTTTCTGCATTTTTAGATTTTCAAAAAATATTCATTCTGAATTATTTATAAGCCTTTGGAATTACGGGGACACTGAAATGTCCTCATAAATCACCTTCTCGGTGTAATACCTATGTCATACCCATGTTATTATATGTTATGGTCCTCGTAAACCAATAAACACAAACACACATACACAAACACACACACACACCTACACACAACACACACAACACACACACACACACCCACACACACACACACACACACACCACAAAACAGGGTTAGTTCGTATTTGAGTACTATTGTTTTTGTAATTTTGAAAAATTGGATCTATTTTAGGGTTTTACCTGTAATTTTACAATAATTGTTAATTGTATTAGGTTTTGATGTTTTTTAAATAATCTAGATTTTTTTTAAATTAATTTTATTTCAGTTTTAGTATTTTAGTCATCAAGTTAAACTAAATTAAAATGAGAAATGTGCCTTGGCAACTAGCTGAAATAAAAATATTTTTATATTTTATTTTATTTCAATTAACATTTATTTTTATACAATAAATGAGAAAACTATCATTATCATTCTATCTATCTATCTATCGATCTATCTATCTATCTATCTAGCTATCTTATCTATCTATCTATTATGTATCTATATATCGTCGGTCTGTCTGTCTGTCTTGTCTGTCTGTCTGTCTGTCTGTCTTCTGTCTATCTATCTATCTATCTATC
Organism: Sinocyclocheilus anophthalmus; assembly: GCA_018155175.1. NCBI lineage: Eukaryota > Metazoa > Chordata > Actinopteri > Cypriniformes > Cyprinidae > Sinocyclocheilus > Sinocyclocheilus anophthalmus. The sequence continues at coordinate 11,944 of JADLZN010002889.1, forward strand.
TATCTATCTATTATCTATTATCTGTCTTCTGTCTGTCTGTCTGTCTGTCTGTCTGTCTATCTTATCTATCTATCTATCTAGCTATCTATCGTACGTCCGTCGTCCGTGCGTCGGCCGTCCATCTATCTTAGTCTGTCCTGTCTGTCTGTCTATTGTCTATCTATAAATAGTTAAATTATCTTTAGTTAACGGCAGAACCCTGGATTGTTCAAATGTAGTTGTTATTTTATTTTATTTTTTTACAACAAACTTAAATACATTTTGGGTAATACAAAACTCATTTTCTACAAAATTTGGGACAATATATGTATAAGTAATAAAATACTGTAATCTTGACAAATATTAGGATATTATTAAATATATATTATATATTGATAAAGTATTAATATTATTATCTATGATAAAAATGGCAAATAATATATACGGGACATATACATGTTCCAACGATTATATAAAAATTGGAAATACATATATGAGAAAATAAAAAGAACAAAATAATTTTGATCTGACAATGTATCAAATTTAAAATGATCAAAAAATGTATATTTCTAAATAATATATATCCATAGATATATATAAATATATTTTTTGTAAAATCAGGACTATATAAATACCAATGCCACATACAATTAAACTGTGCTGTATATATATATAATATATATATATAATATATATATATATATTTATGCTGTCAAACGATTAATCGCGATCAATCGCATCCAAAATAAAAGTTTTTGTATACATACGATTGGAGGGGGAGACCAGAAGAGGTAAGGAATTTTGGGTGAAATGGATATACAGTGGGTACGGAAAGTATTCAGACCCCTTAAAATTTTTCACTCTTTGTTATATTGCAAACATTTGCTAAAATCATTTAAGTTAAAAAAAAAATCCTCATTAATGTACACACAGCACCCAAAAATTTACAGAAAAACACAGAATTGTTGACATTTTTTGCAGATTTATTAAAAAGGAAAACTGAAATATCCCATGGTCCTAAGTATTCAGACACTTTGATCAGTATTTAGTAGAAGCACCATTTTGACCTAATACAGCCATGAGTCTTTTTGGGAAAGATGCAACAAAGTTTTTCACACCTGGATTTGGGGATCTTCTGCCATTGCTCCTTGCAGATCCTCTCCATTTCTGTCAGGTTGGATGGTAAACGTTGTTGGACAGCCATTTTTAGGTCTATCAAGAGATGCTCAATTGGGTTTAAGTCAGGGCTCGGCTGGGCCATTCAAGAACAGTCACAGAGTTGTGGTGAAGCCACTCCTTCGTTATTTTAGCTAAGTGCTTAGGGTCATTGTCTTGTTGGACGGTAAACCTTCGCCAGTCTGCGGTCCTGAGCACTCTGGAGAAGGTTTTCGTCCAGGATATCCTTGTACTTGGCCGCATTCATCTTCCCTCGATTGCAACCAGTCGTCCTAACCCTGCAGCTGAAAAACACCCCCACAACATGATGCTGCCACCACCATGCTTCAATGTTGGGACTGTATTGGACAGGTGATGAGCAATGCCTGGTTTTCTCCACACATACCGCTTAGAATTAAGGCCAAAAAGATCTATCTTGGCCTCATCCGACCAGAGAATATTATTTCTCACCATCTTGGAGTCCTTCAGGTGTTTTTTAGCAAACTCCTTTCAGGCTTTCATGTGTCTTGCACTGAGAGGCTTCCGTCGGGCCACTCTGCCATAAAGCCCTGACTGGTGGGGGGCTGCAGTGATGGTTGGCTTTCTACAACTTTCGCCCATCTCCCGACTGCATCTCTGGAGATCAGCCACAGTGATCTTTGGGTTCTTCTTTACCTCTATCACCAAGGCTCTTCTCCCCCGATAGCTCAGTTTGGCCAGACGGCCAGCTCTAAGAAGGGTTCTGGTCGTCCCAAACGTCTTCCATTTAAGGATTATGGAGGCCACTGTGCTCTTAGAAGCCTTAAGTGCAGCAGAAATTTTTTTTGTAACCTTGGCCAGATCTGTGCCTTGCCACAATTCTGTCTTGAGCTCTTCAGGCAGTTCCTTTGACCTCAATGATTCTCATTTGCTCTGACATGCACTGTGTGCTGTAAGGTCTTATATAGACAGGTGTGTGGCTTTCCAAATCAAGTCCAATCAGTATAATCAAAAACAGCTGGACTCAAATGAAGGTGTAGAACCATCTCAGGATGATCAGAAGAACTAAATGGACAGCACCTGAGTTTAATATATGAGTGTCACAGCAAAGGGTTGAATACTTAGGACCATGTGATATTTATTTCAGTTTTTCTTTTTTAATAAAATCTGCAAAAATGTCAACAATTCTGTGTTTTTCTGCAATATGGATAGTGCTTGTGTAAATTAATGAGGGATAAAAAAAAAAAAAAAACTTAAATGATTTAGCAAATGGCCTGCAATATAACAAAGAGTGAAAACTTTAAGGGTGTCTGAATACTTTCCGTACCCACTTTATCTATAAATGAAAGCTGTTGATGAGCTCTTTCTACTGCCAAAAGGACACAAGATAATTCTTAATAATTTTGGAGTTATTCATTAGAAACCAAAAGACTTAACTCGGAACATACTAAGCCTGTTGGTTTTTGTTTTGGCCCTCCTGTAAAGTTAGTGAAATGTCACTTACGCTCTTCTGGTTCTCACCCCTCGATATATGTGTGTGCGCTCTGTATATTTACTTTTACTTTACTTTTACTTTAGTATTTAAGCCGGACTTACAAATAAGAAAAAGTAATTAACTAAAAGCTAAAACTCTATAAATAATATATATACACACATTAATAAATAAAAATAAATAAAATAAAATGGACAAATGCATACAAAAACATTGCAAAACCAAAACTTGTAAATGAAAAACAAAACAAATAAAGCTAAAAACAATTCAACATACACAACATAAGGGAAAAAGTATTAAAACGAAAAGCTAAAAAGCTTTAAGAAAATAAAAGAAAGTAAATAAAAATGACAAATGCATACAAAAAAATTTCAAAACTTAACATTTAAATGAAAACAAAAAAATAAAGCTAAAAACAATTCAAAAATATTAAAAGAACAAAAGGTATGAGTCTAATAATGATTCTAATTATATATAGTTTATATTATATAGTATCTATTATGTATATATAAATCCACGCACTCGCATGTATATATGTAAGCAAAAATGTTATGTTTCTATATTAATAATTTTATATAAATATACAAATATAAGAAGGATAAATGTATATTGCATGTAAATATTTCAAAAAATATGCCTCTTGTGAGGTATCTTATATACACAGTACCCACACATTTATTATGTAAACAAAAACTTATTTTGGTTGCGAATAATCGTTTGACAGCACTAATATACTGTATATGAATGAATGAATGAGGCATTTATAAAGCGCTTTATTGTGTATTGCTGTACACCCAAAGCGCTTTACAATCATGTGGGGGGTCTCTCCTCAACCATCACCAGTGTGCAGAATCCACCTGAATGATGTGACGGCAGCCACAGGACAACAGCAGCTACAGGTGGAGAGGAGAGAGAAGGACAGAGCCAATTCAGTGAATGGGGATATATGTATATGTATATTCTAAGAGAATAATTAAATGGCATGACAACATCAACTAATTGACTCATAAATCATATGCCAAAAGAATCATAAATGAGTATTGTAAAGTATACTGCAGTCATAACCTTCCTGACAATTGTCTAGTAATTAAGCTAATTATCAGTAGATTCATCACTAATGAATCATTACTGAGAAATAAAGTCATGTTTTGTAGCCAGTAATTTATAAACCCTCCCTGAGCATATTTGAGACATGACATAATTTAGTGCCAATACATTTTGTTCAATCATTATAGTTTGTGCTTTATATTGATTTCCTGCACACTGATTAAATCCTAATATGGTAATAAAACAGTTCTGTAATCAACAGAAGTAAAACTCTTGCGTTATCTATCACAAGGGAACCTGAAACAGGAAGCAGCAGAACTTCTGCACTTTTGAGACAGAGAACAATATGTGTTATTTTATATTTAGACCTACGTTGTTGTTTTGTCCTTTTGCACAAAGAACATGACGTACACGTCTACAATGTGCCAAACACAGAGCTCTGTCTGGAGAACTCATGCAAAGAAGATAATGCTTTACTATCTTTTTCACTTTCATAAACTTTTCTTTGCTACAAATGTTTTTGTAATGCATTATTTTGGTCTACTCGTATCACAAGCAGTGTTTCACCAGATTGTGGTGTCAATTTGTTTTCGCTAGACGTACAACTTGTTTAACTTTATTATCTGAAAAACATACGATTCTTGAACACAGGATTTTGAAATGTAAGACACGGTTTAATTGCATTGCATTAGACAACAAAACATCAAAAGCGATCGCTGATAACCAGCTATAGTCTAATGATTATTTTAGTGCATGAAGTCATTTCCTAGATAGATATGTCTGAGCAGAATAACCGCAGATAAAGTTCAACATATTACGTTTGAAAAACAGAAAGTGGTCTTTTTCAACAGTTCTGATGTTTTCTAATTGAAAACTTTTTTGTTTTTGTGAAATACTTTGCTTGAAAAATGTGCTTGGGTAATGTTTCAGAGTAAATTTTAAACTTTTTCCCTCATATTTGAAATACCATTAGTAGTTAATAGCAAATTACCACAGTTTTAATTAAAGGAAACAACGTTAGTTAGGCAGAACGTAGGATTACTGTGATAATTATGTTAAGCTATATGTTATAACTATGTTATAAAAGAAGACACAGAGGGCTTGATTATGTTTTATCAGATTCTTTTCACCCCCCCCCCCCCCACCCCCCCCCCCCCCCCCCCCGCCCCTTACTAAAGTGTATTGGTAACGTATAATTTATAGATCATATTTATAATATGTAAGTATATATAGATAATAACAAAAGAATAACAAGATTATGTGTTTTTCTAGGACTATTGTTACTACCAATTATGGGATTGCTTTAATTGCTGTTTTTATGTATGTTGTTGGTTGTGTAATACTAAGAACAACAAAAACAACAACAGGAAAACAAAACTTTTTTTGTGGTTACTACTACTACTACGACTACTAGTAGTATTATAGTATTATATTATGTTGTTGTTGTTTGTTATTTACCTTATTACACATATAATTAGGTAATTGTTTTATAAAGAGATTGCATTTTTACTTACTATTTTGGTATAGTAAGGTGTTTATAGAGGGATAATTATACACAAATAATAATAAAAAGAGCTTCATAATAATAATATTTATTTTATTTGCCTGGTTGTGTCTGCTTCAGGTAAAAATGTCCAAGTATTGTAAGGACATTGCAGATAACACTGAACAGTGTGTATGTTTTACTCGAGAAACACCTTCATATACAGTTAATAAAATAATTTCTGATGTCTAAAAATATATTTTTTGCAAAAAATATAAATTAAATAAAAATAAAAAATACAAAATACATGAAAGGCAGAATGGAATGAATTAATAAATAAAAAAACTATAAAAAAATATATAAAATAAAATAAAAAATAAAAAAGGCAACAGGAAGCAGGATTAAAGAGCTCCTGTGGCATTAATTTTAGCATGAAAGCAGAGGGAAGGAAAGGGGAAAAGAGGGAAATAGTTGCTGACTGACGTCAGCAGCCAGTGGTGGAAGTGCCTTCCTTTTATAGACATGCTCTCTCTTTGGTACATTCCTTACTCCAGCAGCGCTCGTCTCAGCAGCAGGGAGGGGAGGTCCTGCTTGCTTGTGACGCAAAAGCAAAAAAAAAAAACACTGAAGGGAGAGATGAGGGAAAAATCCCACTCTTAATCCTAACTTTTACTTTTACCTTTTGGCCATGGCAGGGTGTGGTAGGATTATGTAAAGCTCTACAGATATCGTAGCGTATAACTATAACAACTGGATGTGTGAGTTTCTGTTTTAGCACAGCAAAATACAAACAGGACACTCCGAATGCCATATAAAATCCCACTCGATACAACTCAACTGCTTAATTCGTATTTCCTAAAATAGGCGTGTTTTACAGGAAGTTTTCATAGGATTGTAACATTGGAAATGGAAACACCCTCCCTCCGGTCAGCAGCGAGAATACTTTACCACAGATGCAAGCCATTTGGCAGCGAGCGTCTGTGATTTAAGCAATCTCTCACTCGGCTCTCATATTTTCGGCCACATGTGTTCCTTCCACACTCCTTGCTTGGGATCCGACTTCATATTGTTCTTGGCAGGCGAATCCTTGACAGGCTTAGACAGCAACTTGCACGGGCAGAATAAAAGCCAGATGCGTTTCCATGACGCTGTGCACGTCTGCACTGAGCAGGAGTTGTGCAATTCCCTTTATGCTACTTGAAGCAGAAATGCAATTTCCCCGATCTTAACCTTGCCCCAGCAAGAGACTTTACAGCACACCTTGAAACCCTGAAATCACGTGGATAATGTGAAACCCTCCTAGGACTTCCTGCACACTGAATATTAAGGCTTGATTACCAGAAAAAAATTGTTTTCCACTTGTCCCTCATTTTCTTTAGCAAACGTCTGGGTTGCAATGGAAGTGAATCTGTAAGTGTTCAAATATTCATCGTTTCAACAGTATAGCCACAGGTCGCAAACAATATGAATGCTAAAGTGATTTTAATGTGGAAAAATCACTTACTAATCATTTCTGTGTAAAATTATGCCCAATACAACTTTGCTATGACAACGCAGCACTGTAAACCCCAAAACGAACCTAACTCTACAGCTCCAATTATACACAAGTTTTAACAGATACCGATTTTTAATGGCTTTTATTAGATTATAAGCTTTATACTTAAAAAAATTGACCCCATTTACTGCCATTGTGAGAGCCTTGCTGTTATCTTAAGTTTTGGCAACTTTTTACGAAAATGAGGGACGAGTTGACATTTTTTTTGTGGTAATCAACCTTATAATTATGTCGATTGAGCTTGATTTGTATTGAATGCAAATCAGAACATTTATGTAAGTCAAGTTTTAAAATTTTAAGTGCTTAGGTTTCACTTAAAATTGGCCCTTTTACTTCCATAGTAAGTGCCTCTGTAACCTTTTGCCGTTTTTTAAAGAAAATGATACCCTGTGAAAAATAAATATACTAAAATGTAAAATTAAATAAATTTTTATGCTAAGTATACTACAAATACATTTACATATTTATGCACTCAATAAAAATTCCCTGCAATTTTGGAATACTAAACTGGTATACTTAAAGTCTGCTAAATTGGAACAACTAATTTGAATGTACTTTAAATCAAGCCCAACCAAAGAAGTACTGAAGTATAGTTGATTGTCCTGAAGTGGAACTATTGCAAGTATACTTTAAGTACACTTTAAATATCTAAAGACCGATATTATTCAAATATCCGATAATCCTAATTGATTATTTGCATTGAACACAGACTAAAAAAGTTTAATTTCTGAATAACTGGCACTTTTACTTTCATTGTTAGTGCCTCACTCAAATTTTGCCTTGATTTTAACCATAACAAGTTGAAATTCCTTTGTGTTAATCCATGTTAAGCCATACATGCTGTTGACTTAACTTTATTTGTATTAAACACAGATCAGAAAAAATTCTTTAAGGCAAGCTTTAACAGATTTTAAAGTGTTTTATATAAGTTTCACTTCTGAAAAATTGGCCCATTTACTTCCATTGTATATGGCTGTAAGTGACTCAAAGAAAATTATGGAAAAAGTTGAAATTTCTTTGTGGTAATCAATATTCCTGTGGATTGATTATTTGTATTGAACACAAAATTCCATAAATGCAAGTTTTAAGAGATTTATTTAAGAGATAAAGTGCTTTATATAAGCTTTACTTATTCAAAATTGGTGTATTTATTTCCGTTTTACAAGAGTTTTGCCTTTTTTCAAGAAAATGACAGACAAGTTGACATTTATTTGTGGTAATCTGCATTATGCCACAAATGCTGGCAGTTGAGCTTTTTTTGTATTGAACCCGCAATGTAAAATTCATTTAAGGCCACTGTCGTTCTCCATTGCTTGAATCAGGCCATTTTCATGGTAATTTGATAAGGCACGCTTCTAAATTCTAACCGATGGAATATTAACAGAAGTCTGTGCTCCATTTTCTTTGACATTTCTATTCACTATTTAGTCAGTGAACATAAACGTATTGCAACAAGCAGGTTAAACATTAGACATCATTCAGGCTGTCACTAACACTGTGCATTGTGGTGTGTCTTAAAACTGGTTCGTAAACAGGTGAAAGGTTAAAGTACTTTATAAACCACTATAGTCTGTTAAACATTGATAGAATGGGGTGGACGGCCAGAAACAAATTCAATCATTGGTTTTGTTTTGAACAATGGCTTACGCATTTATAGTCCAAGAGTTAATTAAAGACTAGTTATGTCATAGCTTCTATCAGTTCAGAAATTATGAATCTCACATACATCCTGAGACTAGAAGTAGAAGGAAATTAACAAAACAGCAGTTTTAATTGTCTGACTTTAGGTTTGCTGCCATAGTAACCCCATGGAAATGGTTTGTTTCTCTCTACTTCCTTTTTTTGTTGTTGCTTCCTCATTGCTTTTGTATTGCTGTTTATTGAATTGAATTTCATCTTATTTGGTTTCTTTTCAGGGGATTCAGATATAATAATCCACAAATTAACCATTGAAAACTCACGCTGGTTAACTATTAATCTGAATTTTGGGGCTACAGGTGCCACTCAATGTCTGCGGTGGGGATAGTTCACCCAAAAATGAAAATCTGCCATCATTTACTTACCCTCATGTTGTTTCAAACCTGTATGAGTTTCTTTCTTTTGTGGAACATAAAAGAAGATATTTTGAAGAACCTTGGTAACCAAACAGTTGATTGACTTCCATGGTATTTTTCCCCCCATAGAAGTCAATGGATACGTCAACTGTTTGGTTACCAACATTCTTCATGATTGTCTTATTTTGTGCTCACCAGAAACTCATACATGTAAACAACTGAGTGATAACAGAATTTTTTTTTTGGGGGGGGGGGGTGAACTATTTGTTTAAGGAAATGTCAAAAAAGATTTGAACCATTTTAATGTAATTTTAAACATAAACACCATCAATTTAGTATATCATTGTTGGTGTTAGTGACCATTTGAGAAGCTATTTAATGTGTGGCCTTTTGTAACTATCTACTTCCTCATCGAAACTGCTGACTCTATTTGGAGAACTGTGTGTTTCCATATATTTTTTGAAGCAGTAACAAGTTTAGAGGAGCTAAAAACAAACAAGTGCAGTGTTTGCTGCGTAATATATATATGTATATTAAGAATCATTGGCATTTAATCTTTGTTCTTACTTTTGTGAAGTTAGTCAAACATGACTAAAATGACTTCAAAACAAACCTGTTGAACAAATGTCAATTTTTAAATGAAATTCCAATTTAAAATGAGCAGGGTATACCGTACGAGCTGGTAAAATAAGCAACTTTTCTACTCATGGAGAGCTGTCAGAGTACAGAAGCATTAGTAAACAGTGAGGTAATCACAAGCCACTCACTGTTATTGCAAATTTCAGGCTCGGCTTTACTGTGCTGTATAACAGCTGCCATTGTTTGCTGTGTGAAGCGCACCAATAGCGTCCTAAAGCACGTTGAAAAGAAGAGAGAGGGAGAAGACGGGCCATTTGTGTGTTCGTCTGGTTATTTGCTTTTACTGGACTGCCACTGTTGTTATGGTTACACATCCTGTGTGTGTGCTCTGGCGAAGAAGACGAGCGCAGCGAAATGGACTATAAAGTTCATTTAACTCTTAGATGTGACAGTGGCTTCTACACCACAGATATTAAGCATATAGTAACTTAAAAACTTCTGTCGAGTGGAATGACAGCAATTTTCTTGTCAATTTGATCAGATTTTCCTGTGGCATTTGGCAGGGCCCACACTTCCTCCTTTGGACCAAATTGCAACATGTGATATCTTAAAGTGCCATCTTCCCCCACATATCACCGTTATGTTTATTTTGAGTTATGGTGGTCGTTATATTTATATAACTTGTCAGGATGTGGATAAGTTGTGAAGTGTGAGAATGAGAAGATCACATTATGTTTTTAGCTCAGAACTAAAGCACTTTTAGGGTGGATCACAGAGGTGGGGTCTTTTTTTAATATTTCATCACATATGTCTTGTAACAGTATGAATAATACAGAAAACAAGAATAGCCACTTGTACTTTTTCATATTTTTCTTGAAATTAATTTATATTTATTTTACTATGGCTTAAACTAGATTACATTTTTACTTAAATGAGAAGTATTATCACCAAATGACATGTGGCACAGATTGTTGAAATATAATCTTAAAGGGGTAGTTATTAAAGGGGTAATATTATTAAATAAAAAGCTGACACTGAGGATGTACTTTTTAAAAACGGTACACACTTTTGTACCTTATTTACCCCTAGAAGGTGCACATTAGTACCTTAAAGGCACATATTAGCCCCCCCCGTCACGTGTAACGTTATCATAATAGCAATCAGTAGTTTTTTAAAGGGTACTGCCCCAGTAACAGCTTTTGTACCTTTTTTTCTGAGAGTAAATAAGAAAAACAGTTGATGCAATCTTAAAAAACTCTTCAGAAGAAAAAAGACATGGTTGTTGTTGCTGTGGCCTGTAGATCGCTCTCTGGGTTTTTATGGTGCGATTCATTGTAAATCTGCTTTGAAAGAGTATGTACTGCCAAAAACACTATACAAATGATGCTAAGTCATTTGATCAGGTTTCACAACAAACTTATATTTGCATATTGGGATGTCTTGTAGTGTGTTTGCACTGGTTTATGAAAAGGTTAAGGGAGACTGCAGTCAGTTAAACATTAAAGGGGTCATATGATGCGATTTCAATTTTTCCTTTCTCTTTGGAGTGTTACAAGTTCTTGGTGCATAAAGAAGATCTGTAAAGTTGCAAAAACTAAAGTCTCAAATCCAAAGAGATATTCTTTATAAAAGTGTTAAGAGTCAGCCACGCCTTCCTAAAACGGCTCGTTCTAACACGCCCCCACATGTCTACGTCACGATGTGGGAAGATTTGCATAACGCTGACCAAATAAGAAGACTTTCAAAGAAAGCAAAGAAAGAAGGCGTAACTTTTATTCTCGCTGTTCTGTTCCGCCGCCGCCACCGCCGCCATTTCGTGAAGGCGCTGTGTGTTTTGTTGTTAAAGCGAAACTACTTTGTTTTGTCTTTCAAAAGAGGACGATATCCGCTTTGTCATGGCTAGAGCTGATCCGTGCTGGTCGCTGAAGAAATACATCAACTTAGTGCTGTGGATCACCGGTTCGGCTTTCACCGTAGACGAAGCGGAGTCCAGCCCTGGGTCGCCACATGGGTTGCCGCAAGTCCACCGGCCTCCGCTCACTCTAGCCCGCCGTGTGTGACGCTGTTTTTCGTTGGGAAAGTGAAACTACTTTGTTTGGCCGTCCAAAATGGATGTCATGCGATGGCGCCGCAGATGGCAGCCTCAGTTTTGGGCTCTCTAGTGTTTGTACTGTTTTTGTTAGTTTTTTGTTTCTCAAACACGATCAGTTTTACCAGGGATGAGCTGCTGAACATTCGGCAGAACACAGCATACAGTCTTCTACCGGATTTCGTTTATTCGGACGTTTTGTTGAACGTTGTATTCGGCGGAGCTGCTGCGCTGATCAAGCGCTTCAGAACGCGCAGACGGGGGAAGAGATCCGTCGTCTCGTGACGCTCGGATTCAGATGCATTGCCGCATCCCTGGCGAATCTCTCTCTCTACCCACAAAACAGACGGAACTGCTTCTGCTCTCCCGGACCACATAAGGATTTTCACACTCTGCTTCCTGTGTTTCACGGAACCTGGCTTGAAGGCTCCATTCGGACAGCGGGTGTGAGGCGCCCGGGCTTTCAGCCTGTTCATAGTCGGCTCGCCGACTCAGAATCAACAGGGAAATCTGCGCGGCGGCGGGACATGTTTTTACATCAACGAAAGGTGTATACGATGTTACAGTGTTAAGAATATGTGCTTGTTCGATCTAGAAGTGCTTTTTCATTAACTGTACGCTGTTCTATTCCCGCCGACGGGCTTTTTCACTCATTCATTCTCGTGATATTTACATTCCTTCCTCCGCAGCACACGTGAGCTCAGCGTTACCAGACTCGCTGTGACAGATTCACAGAGACACTAACACAACACCTGGACTCTGTTTTAATAATTCTCGGAGACTTTAATAAAGCAAATCTTTTTTCCCGTGAACTGCCAAAATACAGAGAGCATGTTACATGTCTCACCAGAGACAGTAATATACTGGACCGTTGTTACTCCACAATAAAGGATGCATATTGCTCGGCCCCCAGAGCAGCTGTAGGACTCTCTGACCCCTGCCTGGTTCATCTTATACCGACCTACAGTCAATCTTAAATCTGCTAAACCTGTAGTAAAATCTGTAAAGAGATGGACCAACGAAACAAAGCAGACATTGCAAGCCTGTTTCGACTGCACTGATTAGAGTGTTTTTTGAAGCTGCCACCAACGATCTGGATGAGCTCACAGAGACTGTAACATCTTATATTAGTTTCTGTGAAGACATGTGCATCCCCTACCAGGACTCATTTAACATTCAATAATGATATGCCATGGTTTACAGCAAAACTTCGTCATCTTTGTCAGGTCAAAGAGGATGCCTACAAAAGGGGGGACAGAGTCTTGTACAATCAGGCCAGAAACACACTGAATAAGGATATTAGAGTGGCCAAGAGGAACTACGCTTAAAAAGCTAGAACACCAGTTTTCTGCGAATGATCCTGCATCAGTGTGGAAAGGCCTGAATGACATCACCAACTACAAGACACCATCCCCCAGCACTGGCAATCACACTTGCGGAAACCTGAATGAGTTTTTACTGTAAGATTTGAATGTCCCATCTAACAACCCAACAACCCGCTCTGACACTCTCCACACAACATCGACACCTCCGGCAACGCCCTCTCCCCCCCTCATCAACTGTCAGATCATTGGGATGATGTGCGCCATGTCTTCAGAAAGAACACGAAAGAACAAGCCCAGCCCGACGGTTGTGAACAACCATCCTGTCTGAACCTGCGCTGACCACTGCCCCCCATCTTCAACAGATCACTAGAGTTGTGCAAAGTCCCTGCCTGCTTCAAACGCTCCACCATCATCCCCATCCCAAAGAAACCCAAGATAACAGGACTTAATGATTACAGACCTGTTGCTCTCACATCTGTGGTCATGAAGTAATTTGAGAGGTTGTGGAGAGGTGAGAGTTGGTTGTTATCTGAAGACATAGCTGGACCATTACTAGACCCCCTGCAGTTTGCTTACCGAGCAAACAGGTCCGTGGATGATGCAGTCAATATGGGACTGCACTTCATCCTGCAACATCTGGACAAAACAGGGACTTATGTGAGGATCCTGTTTGTGGACTTTAGCTCCGCTTTCAACACCATCATCCCAACACACCTCCAGACCAAACTAACCCAGCTCTATGTCCCTAGCTCTATCTGTCAATGGATCACCATCTTTCTGACAGATAGGCAACAGCTAGTGAGAATTGGTAAATTCACATCCAATAGCCGCACCACCAGCACTGGTGCCCCTCAGGTTTGCATCCTCTCCCCACTGCTCTTCTCCCTCCACAGCAATGACTGCACCTCTACTGACCCCTCTGTCAAGCTCCTGAAATTTGCAGATGATACAGTCATCAGCCTCATCCAGGATGGTGATGAGTCTGCTTACAGACAGGAGGTTAATGAGCTGGCTGTCTGGTGCAGTCTTAATAACCTGGAGCTGAACACACTCAAAACTGTGGAGATGATCGTGGACTTCAGGAGAAATCCCCCTGCACTCTCCCCACTCACCATCATTGACAGCACTGTGACTGAAGTGGAGTCGTTCAGGTTCCTGGGCACCAAAATCTCTCAGGACCTGAAGTGGGGCACTCACATTGACTCCACTGTTAAAAAGGCCCAGCAGAGGTTGTACTTCCTTCGCCAGCTGAGGAAGTTCAACCTGCCACAGGAGCTGCTGAAACAGTTCTACTCAGCCGTCATCGAGTCTGTTCTGTGCACTTCAATAACTGTCTGGTTTGGCTCAGCTACAAAATCAGATATCAGAATACTACACAGGACGGTTCGGATTACTGAAAGAATTATTGGTACTCCCCTGCTCACACTTCAAGGACTGTATGTATCCAGAGTGAGGAAAAGGGCTCAGAAAACCACTCTGGATCCATCACATCCAAGCCATCACCTTTTTGAACTTTTGCCATCTGGTCAGCGTTACAGAGCACCGAATACCAGGACAGCCAGGCACAAGAACAGTTTCTTTCCCCAGGCAATCTACCTCATGAACAGTTAATGTTCTCCCATTGTGCAATTAAACTACAGTAAGCAGTGCAATAACTTATACTTCTTTTCACACCTAAACCCCTAGTACATCCCGACAATATTTTATTTTATTTTATTCCTATTCCATCTATAGCACACCTTTACATACAATTTATTCTTTTTTTTTTTGTGGTTTATTTTTATGCATGTGTATTTTATTCACATCTATACATTTATACACATTCTCAATTATCTGTGTGTTGTTGTTGTCTCCGTGTACTGGAAGCTTGTGACACTATAACAAATTCCTTGTATGTGCAAACATACTTGCAATAAGCTCTTTTCTTATTCTGATTCTAAACGAAGACACTACTAGAAATCAGTGGTTAAGTTTTATTTACAATACTGTTCCAGAACAGTTTAACCCAAAATTCAGATGTGTGCAGCACATTTTATGGATGTTTCCTGATCCTGGTAGAGTAGACTACCATGCCGGCTGTTCTGACTCACAGACTTTAAATACGTTTTTATATTTAAAGAATTTGCCACTGATGATTCAATCGCGAGTTTTGAGCAGTGTAGAGTAGCGTTTGTAGTTTGTAATTTCTCCGATCACAAATGCAGACAAAAAGACAGTATAAGTCATTATAATAATTAATTATGTCCCCACTGGATGTAACAAATGCCTCGTTATATTGGCTTTTTATGTTTTTGTCTCGTAGCTCCGGCCGGGACAAGGCATCACAATATGGTAAGGGGCGTAACATTTCCGTCACACGCTTGAGGTATTCGGCCAATCACAATGCACTGGATAGCTGGCCAATCAGAGCACACCTCGTTTTCAGAGCAATGAGCTTTGTAAAAATCGATGCGTTTCAGAAAGATGGGGCATAGAGGAGAAACAATAATGTACAGTATGTGGAAACTAATGTTTTAACCTTAAACTGCATAAACACATTTCATTACACCAAATACACAAAATAATGTTCTTTTTAGCAACACCATATGACCCCTTTAAGAGTTATAAAGAGGTTGATTAACATGAGTTAAGGGGAAAAATTGGCAAATGCAAAAGTGCATTTAGGTTCCTAATTCTTTAGCAATGCTCAACGTATGAAGCAGGCAATGCATAGGTTTATGTAATGCACGACACTGTAATGCGCCTGTGTAACACTCGATAAGATCTTACTGCACTCCATTATACTGGCCAACTCACAGATCTTGAAGCTGACAATGTCACTGGAAATGCAGGACAAATTTGAATTTCTATTGACAGCTATCGGTTGCTTCAGACTTTGTTTTGTCATATGCATAGCTGTCTTGGAGATTCAGGTCAGATCTCAGTGTTGTTGTGTGAAATATCTCTGTGTATGCCAAATATGAACTTAATCCTGGTCCGAGTATTTACAAAACAGCATTTTTTCCTAGGTATGTGATGAAGTGATTTTGAAATGCAAGCAAATGAGGAATGTCAGAGCTTATATTCTTGTGATTTTGTGGTGGAATTGGTAGAGAAAACATCAAGTTCAATACAACTGTTTTTTTTTTTTTCACAATTTGCATTTATTACATTATTTTGGTCAATTGAAATAGTTTCCATCATTTCGTGTCAACACTTCTTGATTTTTTTCAAAGGCCATGACACATGTTGATAAATAAGTAAAAAATACATTGCTATACCTTCAATAAATACTTAATAAATATATTAGTTAGGTCTATACAATTACAAAAAACATTGCAAACAAAGCAAACTATTCTACAGAAATACTGTATTGTTACAGTCCCTGATAAAAGACAAGTTTCCTTGAGTAAGGACCCAACCAGGGTTGTCAAAACATTAACTTGACAGCTCTTGTCCAATATAAATATATGGTTTTTAGGTTTGTTTCTTAGTTTTCTTGTACAAAACAGGTACCTAACATCATAATGCTTTGGTTAAAATGCTACATGGAAACATTCACCCAGTATTGATTTGTAAAGTGCATTCTTTGTGAGTGAATGTATGGTCATTTTCTTAACTTTGTCACATTGTTGGTAGATATACACAAGTTGCAAATTATTTGGGGAACTGACTTCTTCCAAAAATGGCCAGAAATTCCTTTAAAAAGTCAACCCCTTAATTCACAAACTGGATATATGATATATATACATACATCCTTCTATAATCCCACCCATATATATATATATATATTATATTTGACCACAAGCTCTTCTATTGCCACTAGCATAGGTATGATCTTTTAGGCACTTGCTGCATGCTTACGGCCCAAAACGTCGAAAGCAAGAAAAGCAAAACAATGGAAGACAATGTCCCAAGAAAATGGCTAATATTATAACCGTTATAAAACCTCATGGTCTGCTAGCTTGGAGGTGTAGCTGTATCAAAATAATCTCCTTTAGTCGATATATATATATATATCTCTATCTATATATATATATATATATTATATATATATATATATAAATAACTTAACATTATGAAACTCGTTGCACATTATTTTTGACTGATTGAATGATTGGGAAGGAATGGTGGTAAAGTCCTCCTCAGTCAGACACAGACATCCGCGTGAAAACAGACAGGCGCTTCCCGCTCGAGCCGTCGAAGGAGGGAGACTCGGAGCCGCTGGAGCTGCCGGTGCTGCTGTAACTTTCACGGTCTGACAGCGAGTCTTCCGAGGAAAAGCGCTGCAGGTTGGCTTTGCTCAGGTCTTCCTTCATGTACAGCTCGTTGCGGGAGCCCTGCAAGTTATTTCCGTGTCCGCAGACACACCGCGACCGAGGCTCTGGCGTGAAGGGCGCGTTGCTGTAGATATCTCCGGTACTGTGACGGCTGAAGAGGAACATGTCGCGGGAAGAGTCGCTGAAGACCGGGGACAAGATATCAGCGGGAGGAGGAGAGACCGAAGGCGCACGGGTGAAGCTCAGGGGCTCGTATAAAGTCGGGGGAGAGTTGCTGCGCGTGAAACCGGCGAAGCTGACGCTCTGACGCAGCTGACGCGGGTTCTGGTCGAGCGGCAGAGAGTTTTCCTTGTCGTGGAGGAAGTGACAGCGGCTTCCGTAAGGACAGTATCCAAACTGGTAGAAAGTGCGACAGGCTTGAGTTTTGTATTTGGGATGACGGTACTGCCCTCGCAGCTCGCTCTCGCCGTGTGCGAACTGACATTTGCTGCCGTATTTGCAGCTGCCGTGCTCTTGAAAGCTTCGGCACAGCTCGGTCTTGTACCGGTTCGAGGGCAGGGGTGCCAGCGGGGGAAATCCGGGCGGTGGGGGCACGTCATGGGGCTTCATTCTGTTGAGGGTGTCAGTCAGACTCATGGATCGGTCTGCTTTAATAGGAAACTGGGGGTTGCTGGGTTGGCTCCAGGTGTCCGCCGGCCAGACGTCGTCGGTGAGCCGCTCGGAGCTGACGCTCTTCGGTGCGACCGGGCGGGATAGGTTTAGAAACGGCTCCTCTAAACCCAGGTTGATAAGATTCTGGAAAAGAAAGAATAACAATATGAATCAAGAGGATGAAAAACACTTGCCAATTTTAACACGGTGCCAAAACGACAAACCAAAACAAAGCATGTAAACTCAATTGCATTTACCCGGATAAGACTTTCGCCCAGCGTATCGGACATAGTGAAGTGTTGTTGTAAAGGAATGTTGCTGTCAAAAGTTGCGAACGAGCGCTGGAAGCGTTGTGCTGTTTTCAATAGTCTCCCAGCTCCGTTTTATGCTCAAGAGAGAAAAAAAAGAAAAAAAAAAAAAAATAGTGGGCGGGTCGAAAATATTCCCGTATGTCGCTCCCACCGATTGCCGACTTTGTAAAGCACGGAGTATTTTTAGCCAGTGGCAAAAAAAAAAATAATGTTTCAGTTTCACCAACAGGCAAAACAAGAGAGTATTGTGATTAATTTACAGTAACCTGTCGCGTGAACTGCCCCGACAGACGTTTCCCATGGCCTACAGAACCCCATTTGGTTGAGAACGATACTTTCCAGCATGTGTTTTTCTTACCACATTAATGTGGGACGAAATCAAATCCACAACAGGTTGAAATAATTAAGAACACTTTACATTTAAATACACATTTTTTTCTTGAATACTTTGAGTGTATACAACAATACAACATTGAGTGGTCATATGTTTATGAATAATGGCCGTAACTGACCTTTCCAGGTAAGGTAAATATAATTTCATCTCAAGTATAATCTAATATATCTATCTATCTATCTATCTATCTATCTATCTATCTATCTATCTATCTATCTATCTATCTATCGTCTGTCTGTCCTGGTTTCATTTTTGTGGTATCAGTTTGACTCATGTTGTATGAAGGCTGCACTCCTGCCACTTGTGGCCATGGTGAGAACTATTATTATTAACAAAAACAACAGCAACAAAAAAAATGATACTGGAATTTTTTAGTTTGGAGGATAAAATAGAAAATCTTGGTATTTGAAATCAACAAACATTTATGCAATTATGTATGCTTTATTTTTGTCTGAGATATATTGTGACAATTTTCTTGTGTGACAAAACTAGCCCCAACTAAAACTAAAATGAAATAAAATATTTTCTGTAAAACATTTTTTTTTTACTAAATGGATAGTATTTACCCAGCTTAAAAAGGGGAATGTTTAACTAACATTATTAAAAGTTCTCTGAACATTCAAATCATGTTCCATTTTATTTCATTTTGCAAACATTATGGGAATGTTTCTGAGAAGCATTTTTTTAATGTTCTCTGAAAGTTCTAAAAAAAAAAAAAAAAAAATAGTGTGCATTAATGTTTAATAAGCATTAGAAAAAACGTTCCATGAACATTCAAATTCCATGAATGATGTATAAATACTGCTTATGTGCTAACATTTTGAGAGTGTAACTAAATACCTGATAACCTTGAATTAATGTTCTTTTACACTTACTGGAGGAATATTTGTTCATAACTTTGAGAGAACCTTGCCAGAACATTCGCCAAAGTTCCCTGTTAGTTGGGAACATAATGGCATCTGTGTAATTTGTGAGTATGAGTGGCCTAAACACTTCATGACCACAGAAGCACAAATGTGACTCACTTCACTTGTGCTCATTAATTGCTGATTCCTCTGGAAATTTAAGCAAATGTTGCCTTCAGTCATGTAGACGTGTTGACTGATATTCATTTGTTACATGGTCAACTTCATCTGTAGTTGCTGCATTGACTAAGGCAGCTAAAACAGGCACGTCATCTCATGTTCACTTAAAAATAGCTGCCTCTCTCCATGACTTTGTCCAATTTGGCTGGGCATGGATGTTAAAAATGGTGCATGAGACATGGAAATTCTCACTTGTGTCATCAGACACATTTCTTTAGGGATCTTGGCTCCCTGTTTTCCTCATTGGCGGCGTTCCCACAAGAACGGAAACTCTTCCTCATCAACCATCAGTGGTTTATTTTGCTTGCTCATGATCACATGCTCGCCATGTATTCAAACAAACATATAGATGGTTGCACAGATGCTTTGAGCTTTCCTTTCTTGTATGTCATCTTGACCAGTGAGGGGATTTCCTAAATGGAGCTATTACACATTTTATTACTCCACCTAAATTAGAAATCGACCCCCCCGATATTATTTCAACTTACCTGTTATGTGTTCTTTGTATGATGATTTATTGCCTAATTTAATATAGTCTATGGTGCTACATGTTTTGGCCAGCCCGATCTCACGGCAATTCGTACATATTTTACGAGGTGGCTAATTCGTACGACCTCACAAATTCATATGATGTTTGCTAAATCGTACGTATTTTACGAGTTGCACAATTCGTATTAATTTGTACGAATGACCTACACCTAACCCCGCCCCTAAACCTACCCGTCGCTGGGGTCAAGACAAATCGTACGAGTGAGGCCGTACGAATTAGCCACCTCGTAAAATATGTATGAATTGGCCGTGAGATAACGTTGGTTTTGGTTTGTAATGTGAGAAGTTGGCTCTATGGGAGGCTCTTCAAACCAAAAGAGACATACTGCTGGTCTACATGGGTTGGTTAAGTTTCCTAATTTTAAATCTTAAATTACTAAGATTGTTGTTTGTGTCAGGTTGTCGAAAATCGTCTATTTGTAATTCAGTGATACATCAGTCATGTGTTTGGTGCTTCATCCATTCACCTGTATATATTCACCATCCATCCTGTATATAATTCACCATCCATCCTGTATATAAAAGACTCAGCAGGACCAGGACGGTGAATTTGGGCCAAGGTCAAATTTAATACCTCTGTATGGAAAGTACCTCACTTTCTTGTTCTGTCTGCGATTAGTCAAATCTGGTCAACTGGAGCGAATTATGAAGGGGGAGGGGGTGGGGGGGGGGGGGGGGGGGGGGGGGGTGTGTTCCCTCTATGAGTGGATTGTTCCTGGTCTGGTATTATAGTTTAGTAGAGGTTTAATTAATTTATCTCTTATTCCACTTTTACTTCCGGGAAAATGCTGACTGTATTATTTAAGGAGGAAGTTTTAGAGATATGAAATATCTGGTATATTTGTCATTGTCCTTTTACATACACCTGGTTCATTTCCTTTTTGATTAACCCTTGTGTAAATTCAGTAAGACAAAACTCAAAGCAAAATATTTTTGTACATAACACTTATAATGTTATTATTTACCAGTTACAGGGCTCATGGGATACATTTTATACATTTGTTTATTTAACAATTTAATTTATTTATACTGTGATGCTGCACTGAGTTTTAATCAGCCATTACTACCAGTCTTTCAGTGTCACATGATTCCTTCAGAAATCATTCATATATGCTTACTATTTTCGTGCCTTGCTAACTTTTGTCTTTTGATCTTTGATGAATAAAAAGAATAGCATTTATTCAAAATAGAAATCTTTTTTCTAAAAATATAAGTCTTTACTATAACTTTTTTTATCCATTTAACACATCCTTGCTGAATAAAAGTATTAATTTCTTTTTTTTTTAAAGAAAGAAAAAAAATGTATTGACCCCACACTTTTGAATAGGGTATATTGTACCATACATTTATATTTTATAAACACTGTTTTCTTTTAAACTTTTTATCTCGCAAGGAATCCTGAAAACCGTACCCCCCCAAAAAAATAAGCAGCAAAACGGTTTCCAACAGTGATTATAATCCGTATTTTAGAATTATTTCTGGAAGGACATGTGACAACCGATTTCATAAACTTCCATTTTTTTTCTGTATTTGCTGTATTTCCTTAACAATCAGCCTTGATGAGCTCTAAGAATCTCTTTAAAAACATTAACCATTATGGTATGTATTGCCAATATCAATCACAAACTATCCTCCTGCAATTAAATATTTCTAATCATTTCCTTAAGTCCTCTGTTGTGAACAATATGTTACTTTTAATTAAACAGTTTTATTGCCTATTTTGCACTACAAACCTATTCCTTTTTAAAAACAATGCCTATTTACTCTAACATGTCTCTCACATGTTAGAAGGTGTACTTCACATCGACTATATATAATAATATAATGTTACATATATATATACTGTATATATGAATGATCTGAGTTATTGCATTTATTATAGCATATTGTTATTATATTCTTAATTACATCAGTATTTAGTCCATTTACTTATTTATTAAATAGTTGTGTAATAGTTTAGACAATCATAACTAATAATCAGCTTTGTGTTGGGGTTCATAATGACTGGCCAGGCTGGGTAAACATTATTCATAATCCTTTTTTTTCCTGCTGTGAAATACATGCCAGCTATATCTCATAAGGTAACGTAATAAAGCTTTTTGGCAGTTTTCAAGGCAGCACAATTATTTAAACCGCTATAATATATCAGTAGAAACAGCAGCTTAAAGGATAACTTAGCAACTGTAAAGTTCATGTGTTTGCACTTCTCTCCTCTGCTCTGTTTTCACTTAGGCCCTTTAGATTTTACACATCCCTCTGAAACACATTTCCACAGTGTGAAATATTCACTGAGGAACAAACTTAGCCTTATCCACCAAATACCACCCTTCGCCCTGTGCAATAACTCTGTTTATGCAGTCCATGTGTTTATACACACACACACCACACACACACACACACACACACACACAAATACACTCCCAGAGCAGTCATAGTTGGCCAGTACAGTTGCACTACTATGAGTATTCTGACTGAAATCTCTCACCAGCTCTTTTAGATCCTCAACATGAACATCTAAGCCCACCATCTGCCATTTGAGAAGCTTTGTTGGAAGCCAAACCAAAACAAATGAACTAAAGGTTTCCTGGTGTACTAGATATGTTTTGCAGAAGCCCTTTTTGGCACTGACACACTCCTAAAGCTCTCACATTCCAATAGTAGACTCCGCTGGCATTCTCTCAGCAAGCAATGACCGACTGATAAGGTTCTGAAGACTTTCTGATGAAAAATATGGATGTGGAAACATAATCATGATCTAACTGTATGTCAACGCCTAAATACCACTAGAAATATTATGTAATAAACGGAAATGCATTGCTCAACATGTGGAAAGGAAGTTTGCATCAATATTACATTTAAGTTAATATATTTTAAATGTACTGAACTGCAACTTGATCATTATTACATATATTTAATTTCGGATAGATTTACATAGAGTGTCAATTGAAATTACACTGAAAAACATTTTAGTTTACCATAAATGCTTGTCCGTACATTTGGCAGTACATTTACTTTAATAAACAATTTAAATCAACCATATGTCAAAGACAATAGAAGTAAGTATGGAATCACATATAAAGATGCAATTAAATCCTACTAAAAGGATAGTTCACCCAAAATGAAGATTCTGTCATCAGTTTATCCTCAAGTGGGTCCAAATCTATATAAGTTAAGTACAAAAGAGCTAATTTGAAAAATTTTGGTAACTAAAGAGTTGATGGTCCCCAATGTCTCCAAAAAATCTATATAATGGAGTCAGTTTTTTTTTTTTTGGGGAGTTGAAACTGTTTGGTTACCAGTATTAGTATAATGAGATTTTAATATAAACTATAAGTGTCTGAAAACACTACTTTCAGTTTGCACTGAAGTATATTATTTTACAATATAGTTCGGTCACACTTTATCTGAAGGTGCAATTCTCGCTGTTTACAAACCAGTAACTACAACTTTTGCCTCAATAAACTCCTAATGTGCTGTTTATTAATAGTTAGTAAGGTAGCTGTTAAGTTTAGTATTGGGTAGGATTAGGATGTACACAGTGGGGCAAATATTTATTTGATCCCCTGCTGATTTTGTAAGTTTCCCCACTTACAAAGAAATGAAGGGACTGTAATTCTTATGGTAGGTTTATTTTAACGTATAGAGACATAAGTGAATAAGTATTTGATCGCCAAGCAAAACATGACCTAGTACTTGGTGCAGAAACCCTTGTTGGCTAGCACAGAGGCAAGACCTTTTTTGTAGTTGGTCACCAGGTTTGCACACATCTCAGGAGGGATTTTGGTCCACTCCTCTTTACAGATTCTCTCTAAATTCTTAAGGTTTATTGGCTGTCGTTTGGCAGCTCGAAGTTTCAGCTCCCTCCACATATTTTCTATAGGATTGAGGTCTGGAGACTGGCTAGGCCACTCCATGACCTTAATTTGCTTCTTTTTGAGCCACTCCTTTGTTTGCCTTGGCGGTATGTTTTGGGTCATTGTCATGCTGGAAGATCCATCATCCATGACCCATCTTCAGTGTTCTTGCTGAGGGAAGGAGGTTCTTGTCCAATATTTTACAGTACATGGCCCTGTCCATTTGCCCCTCAATGCGGTGAAGTCATCCTGAACCCTTAGCAGAAAAACAGCCCCAAAGCATAATGTTTCCACCTCCGTGCTTGACTGTAGGGATTGTGTTCTTGGGGTCATAAGTCAGCATTTCTCTCCCTCCAAACAAGTTGGAGTTTATGCCAAAGAGCTAAATTTTGGTCTCATCTGACTACAGCACTTTCTCCCAAGCCTTCTCTAAATCATTTAGATGTTCATTGGCAAACTTTAAACCGGCCCTGTACATGTGCCTTCTTGGCAGGGACCTGTCCGGCCCTGCCAGGATTTCAGTCCATTTTCGGCCGAGTGCGTTGTACCAGTGGTGTTTGCGGGTGCTGTGGCCCAACTGCCCTTGTACGATCACTTAACATGCCTCCTCTCGTGTAGTTCAGTCATGATCATCCTTACCTGTCATGATTCAAGATCTTTGCACGGACTCCAGCCCGAGTGCCCCGATTGATGGTTTTTTATTTGTGTTTCTTTCCATTTCCGAATATCGCACCACCTCTGTCCTCTTTCTCTACCAGCCTTCTTTGCTGTATGTTCTGTAGCCCCATTCCAAGCCTTGTGCAGAGCCTACAATCTTGCTCTGACATCTTTGACAGATCTTTTGGTCTTGCCTGGTGGTGTGAGAGGTTGGAATGGAAAGAATACAGATTGTTGACAGGGTGTCCTTTTATACCCCTAGCGAGCTGACATTAGGATTAACTTCTTAAAGTGGCAGGACTAATCTTGTGTTCCACATGGGCACATAACCAATCTGTGGGAGCCAGAATTCTTGCTGGTTGGTCGGGGATCAAATACTTACTTCACTCACTGAAATACAAATCAATTTCTAACCTTTATATAATAAATGGTTTTTTTTTTTTTTTTTTGGTTGGTATTCTGTCTCTATCCATTAAAATAAACCTACCATAAAAATGACAGACCCTTCATTTTTTTGTAAGTGGGCAAGCTTACAAAATCAGCAGGGGATCAAATACATATTTTCCCCACTGTATGTAGTATGTGGTCATGCAGCAGAGTGCTTTTATCAGTATTATAACAGTAGGTTTTAACATGTTAATAATAGGTATAAATAGTCAGAATTGGTCAATATACTAAAGTGATACCTACTTCTACAACGGCAGCTTGAGCCTTGACAGTGTCAAACTTTAGTTGCATGAGGCAAAATCAGTGGATTTCATAGTTCAGTTGGCCTTATTTCACACTACAATATTCACATTAGCTCATAATAAAATTGCGGTGGCCATATTGCATCTCTCCTGTGGGAATATTTAGGCCCAGAGCTCACAGTCGAGCGCGGTATGGTCATCAAGACTGGGTGCAGAATCTCTCATTCTAGAGCGAGCTCCTCCATTTAACCAGCAGTAGTGCTCCATCTGTCAGCCCGCGCTTGTACTTCTGTGGCTGCTGAAGTTAAAAGTCATACACCCACAGACATTTGTGGAGGTTTCATTTATAAAACCCACACTGCACTGTTCTTAACGGAAGAAGAGGTTGTTTGTAATGCTCACGCTATGTAGGTGCTGTATTTCTTGCTATATAATTGGTCTGTTTTTGGCATTCGTGTGCGAGTTTCTACACACAAGCATTTATTTATGTGATTTCTGCAGTAATCAAATTTGGTGTAGAAACAATGTTCACTCATAAATCGCTACTACGTTTTACAAATAATTAAAAATAAACAGCAAGTGACATTGAAATAAAACATTCAATTTTGAAGTAGAAAATATAATTTTGTAGTATTTTGTTGTGTATGCACTCCAATAATCATTTAATTTTCAACTTAAAAAAAAAGAAAGAAAAAAATAACTATAACTGTTAGTTAAAACTATAAAACTGTTTTTGCAGTGCATTGAGAATGAGACCATAGATTATAATTTGATCAATAAATACTAAAAACAATTTTCATTTTAATTTAGCATACATACATGATATGCAATGCTAAAAATATAACAAAACAATAAGAACAATGAATAAAATAAGAAAGAAAGTAACAAATTAATTTAATAAAAAAAATAGTGACAGTAGTCTGAAACAAATGGGGTTTGCATGTTGACAAGCTAAATAAATTAATTTATAGTAATGGTAAAATTAAACTACAAAACTCCTCATGAATAATGTCAAACTTTCAGAGTGAGCAGGCATTTCATAATTTGTCAAATATAATTTTTTTATTTTACAGTAGTGTTGTAATTTGCAACATAATTTTTTGCTAAATTATATTTTTTAGAAATAGTTTTTTAACATCTACAACGACTAAAGAATATAGTCAAATCTTTGAATGATGATGAATATATATACAGTACACACACACACACACATCTATATATATAGATATATATTGAAGTATTAGTATACTCTTGAAGTATAAATATCTTTATGTCCCTAAGGGGTTTCGACTGCAACATTTTTGGGAGCCCTGGTTTAAAAATAAATGAAAAAAAAAACAAAAAAAACTTCAGATGCGGTAAAAAGAAAATAGTGGAGTTTGTCAATTTCAATTAAATAAGGGATCCCACCTTTCCAATAGAAAACAGGCGATGGCTTCAGAGGACTTCCTGTTTTGAACATGAAGGAAAGGGGCGTAAGAAACGGATGTATTGGATCTAGCCTATTCTGCAATCACAAAATGTTCCTATGTTTAGGATTAGACAAAAAAACAAAAAACCCACATGTTGTGAAACTTGCAGAGAGATTCCAGTGACAATGTCAAAACATCAATAAGCCCGTAATTAAAGAGGTCCACCCTACTCGAGAATGTCCCAGATTACTGACAGTCAGATTCAAAAGGAAACTAGGAAACCACACTGAAAGTAAAAACCTTAAAACACTTTGTATTTGAAGAGATGATAAAACCCCCAAAAAAAGAAAAAAAAGAGATGGATAACGAAGAGATGGATTGGGATAAGGGAGGAAAACAGCAAGCGTGAGAGTCTTGTGTGCGTCACTCATGGCCTCTCGCTCTAAGGGATGTGCGAGCGTTATCTCTGCACCATCCCGCCTGTCAACATTCCCCACGCTCTGATAACACCGCGACCCTCCCGGACAACTCCTTTA
Source organism: Sinocyclocheilus anophthalmus (assembly GCA_018155175.1). Taxonomy (NCBI): domain Eukaryota; kingdom Metazoa; phylum Chordata; class Actinopteri; order Cypriniformes; family Cyprinidae; genus Sinocyclocheilus; species Sinocyclocheilus anophthalmus. Next base: position 39,078 of record JADLZN010002889.1, read on the forward strand.
AAGGAAAGCTATGCACTTAATGAAGGAAACATACCTAACTATTATGTGCAGATGTTAAACCTGCTTGAACATGATTCCATGCAGCTTTCAGTCAGGTGCAGGTGAAAGCTACAGCTACAGTACAAGTGAACATTATGTCCTACTTATTATAAATGACATTTTTTAACCTCAATAGTGCACGGTAAGCAAGTGCATACTTGTGTACTTAAATCTTGACTTGGTACTCATGCAGTCTTAAGGATGCTTAAAGCCAGAGATTTATTTTATTACGTATTATTCATTACTCATTAATTGCATTTTTTTTTTAGCACAAAATAGCTCTAAGTGAGAGAATGAGGGCATGGAAAATCACCCCAACTAGCTGCTGTTTTCTTAATGTCGTCACACTAATCATACTTATGCCAGGAAATGTCCTGAGCTTTGGCTGTTCTCTAAAAATGTTTGTCAACCAGCGTATCCAAGCCCATCTTCAATGTTTGTGTTTCATGTTGCGCAATCTTATCAGTGAAGGCATTTTTACATAAGCTTGAAGAAACTTTTTACCGAAACGTGACGATTTGATGTGCTGAATAAGCGTTCTTATGCAAGGCCTTGAGGCTCATTTCCCGAAAGTTTTGTCATTTTCCTGTCACAAAGAGGACGTAAACGTGTCTATCTTTATCTGGAGGTCTGTGGTTCTCCCTCAGTTTTTTCTCTGTACTTGCCAAACTTCACATATGACCCCAAAAAACAAACCAAAAAAACAAACACTTAAAACAAGCTTAGTCCAGTTCAGGTCACTTTTTTCAACACTTGTTCAGCTTTAAGTTTGGGAATAAGTAAGTTTAATAAAATAATTAATATTAATTTAATTATTAAATACAGGGTACACATGACTTATATCCTCAAGTTTGCAACTTTCTTGTCATTATTGTGACTTTAATATCTCACCTCTCATCTTTTTCAACATTTTTGTTCTTGTTAAGTTGCAACTTACCTCACAACTGATATTTTATTGCTTGTAACTGGCAACTTTACATATAGTAAGTGGACTTATGACCACATTGACATTTGTAAGCAATGTTTCTTAATTACAACGTTATTCCGCAATAGCAACGTTTCCATTGACACCTCTTCGTAATGGTTGACTTTTATATTGTTCAAATATGACCTATTCTCAAGTTGCAACTTTTACATCTGACAGACTTCTCATAATTTTGAACTTTTATCCGCAAACATGACTTATTTTCTTATAATCACCTGTATTCTTGTGTGACTTTTATTCACAATGGCTACTTTTAAGTTATTTTTCCTAATTGTGAATAATTATTGCAAATGTATCTTTATATCTCACAACTGGTACTTTATTTTTCATAATTATGACTAATTATTGTAAGTGTGACTTTATATCTCACAATTGCTTCTTTATTTTTCATAACTGTGACTTTATTTCTCGTATTGTGACTATACCTCAAAAAGTGACTTTATTTCTAACATTTTGCTCAATTGTGAATTAAATATCTTTATTTCTGGTAATTGTAAAACTTTATAATATATTATATATTATATAATATATAATATAACAGATGACTATTCCTCACAGTGTGATTTTGTCTGTATGTTTAATATCCATTTGTAATTTATATCAGTAATGGTACACTGTTTTCATTTTAATCTGAGGAGGAAACGGCTTCCATACAAACCCGCTCACAACACTTTTATATAAAGTCAACATTCCGTTCATTCAACTCACGTTTTTTTTAAAGTCATTGAAAACAAAGACTGCATGTTTGATCTTACCTAGAACCTTGTCCGTCTTCCAGAACCGTTTTTTCGACTTTCAGTGGATACTTGCTCTGTGTGCCCGCCACACGCGATGCTTATCGCATTCACGCGATAATCCCGCATGTGACGGTTGTTTGCCAGGACTGGATGTGGGCAAATACTACACTCTTTGAGCCGAGAGCACAATGCCCTACCGTGTAAACGCTAATCTTAAAGGTCCAGATTAGCATTTGGAGTTGCGGCCTGCCGCTATATAGCCCAAGAGTGCTGCGTGCAGTCCCAACGGATCCACTTCAAACGGAGCCCGTGTGGTGGAGTTTTTTTCACCAGAACATCTCGGCCTCAGAAATAGGGCCTCTTTTCGTCAAAGCCAACTTGACTTGTCCGGCCCAAGCAGGACGCCAGTTGGTGTGTGAATTAATGCCCCCTTATTACTTTGAAATCTCACAAACCTGCCTATCGGACTCTGCTTTAAGACTACCGTTTTCACACTGCACCGTCTCAGTGACATTGTGTTTCGTGAGAGCGAAAAGCCTCAGTTCAACACTAAGTTGTGGGTTTTTTCTGTCATGGACTTGTTTACTGTCAAGCCTGAATTGACATCACCCCTGAATTGGATAAGTGTTTGTGTGGTGTGGTTTGTGGGTGGTGTGGAGTATACTTTTATTGGTCCATCGAATGTCTTTGTCCTTCTTAGAGTTATGCACAATTGATCATCTCTATGCAACAAAACGAAAGAACTGTAATTCCCTACATTTCAAGACCCTTTTTTTTTTGTGCCCGGGTTGATCGGAATTGTGTTTTAAATGGGTTTTCCACAACTGCTTTAAAAAACCACAATGGTTTAAACTATCTAGGCCAGTTTGCTGGGTGTTAGCTTGGAGAAAATTTGGTCCTCCATGCGGGTCCAGCTGGTCGTAGTTTTTGGTTAAGCTGGCCTGACACGGAAAAGTGGTCCATACCACTTTAAACCACCAACAGACCACCTAGTTATCCGGAAGAAACTAAGCAAACAGTTCAAGGCTGGTTCATATTTTAATTTTAGCAGGGCAGAATTGGTTAGGGAGGGTACATCAACATTACATATTTCAGAGTCTTTAATTCATATTTTATTATTATTTTATAATATTTTTAAACTCTTCTTTATTTTAAGTGGGAGAACTATAGCTGTTTCTCAATACGAATGGTAATGTCCTTCAATTATATGACTACGTGTGAATGCAGTGCCGAGTTGTTGTTGGCTTTAGCCTGATTTAACTGGTCTTAGAGCTAAAAGTGTTTCCAAAACAACCCCTAAACCACTAACTGAACACCGTCCTGAGGAGTTGATACCACCTAGCAAAACCATTTCAGGCTGGTTTAAGATGTTGTTTATTATTTTAAAAGGCAAGATGTTTTAATTTTAGTTTAGGTACATTTTTAATTTCCAGTCTTTTATTATTATTTTATATATATTGATACTATTTATTTTAGTGTGAGAACCTCCAGCGTTCTTTACTGTTGTTTCTTAATACGGAACTGGTAATGTTCTTCATATATGACTGAGGGTGATTTATGTTCTCTGTGGGAAGTCCCACTTATTTCTGCTCCTGTGTGAATGCTATATGTTAGGCAAAATCTCCTTTACGATCAGGACTGCTTGCATGACAGCTTTGACCGTAATCTTACAGCATGATGATTCATGCCTGTCCTGTTCTTTTTAACAAATGTTTTGAAAACCAACAAGAGCTTTGAACACTTCACACCAAAACATCATTCACTCAGCATTTGATTTAAAAATAGATTTGGTAATTTTTACTACTAGTTTTTACCTCATAGCCTTCATGAAAAATCCACATCATTCCAGTTTAGCACTTGGGTGTGCCTTTCATTGCGCAAGAGTGTTGTTAATTCAAATGTACCGGTGTATCACTCTGACATATAACAAGTGCAACCAGTTTCTGCACCAGGCAAGGAAGTAGGTTCTTGAGGAAACGTCCCACTTTCATTAAGTTTCCATTATCACAGTGTCACACCTGTGACTCAAATACACTTTTGGATGTTCTTTTTAAATTTTCCAAATGACTTGAATGAAGACAGTAATGAATAAAATGTTGACAACATATGGTCTAACCTTAGTCCTCCAGATGCATCTTTCCATGAGCTCAGCACCCTTATTTACCGTCTCATAATGACGCAGGCCGGGTTAGTTCGGTTGGTCATCGGCCGCAGGAGGGATACACTGGAAAAGCTTTAATAAGTCACTGACATAAGAATTCTGTACACGTTTACGCTGAGAACTTGTAGAAAACATGAAAGTTTTCAGATGTCCAGTTTTTTCTATTTTGGCAGCTATCATTGCTGATGTACTTTTAGGCAAGTGTTGGCAGGGTGAGGGTTGGATGGTGGGGCACATGTTTGAGTGCTGCCTGTACTCATGTTTGTTCCCATTCATGAAATGAATTTAATTAGCGCGGGGGATGATTGACAGAAAACATTTGGTTCAGAGTGTGGCGTTCTACTTGAAATTGCATGTTAATTCTTGTTTCTGGCTGCAGTGGCTTTGGTCAAATATTGTTAAATTTACTAGCAATTAAGGTGAAAATAGCTTCAAAGTAACTACTGTACAATTTTTTTTCAATTGTGTATGTGTGTGTGTGTGGTGTGGCGCGGGGGTGGGTGTTGGTTACACACCACACACACACCACACACACACACAATAAAGTAAAAGTAAAAGCAAAAAACATTAAATTAACGTGTACCTTATGGTGGTGGGAGTGTGTTAACAAATACAAAAGGGGTTACATCTGAATATTTTCTCACACATACAGATTGTGATTGATTTCCTTGCTTTCCACAATTGCATGGACTGCTTTTTAAAATAGATCCCCCAATGTTTTTTCAGTGTTGTGTTGTGGTTAGTAACAGAATAGGACTACTTTTTATTGATAACTGTTTTTTATTTCCTTTTTGTTTGTGTATTTGCTTTATTTTTTAAGATTAACAGTTTTTTTTTTCAAGGCATTGTTAGATTGCCCAGTTGTTCCTGTCAGAGCTAGCCATGAGTTTGAGTCATTAATTTTCTTTTGATAGCTATTCACTTTACTTGTTATGATTTTAAAATCTGTTTTACCGCAGAGATCCAAGTAAAAATATGTGGCCTAAACTCTTTTGTGTTGGCTGTGCTTGAAAATTGTATTTATTTATAATCTTTTGCATTTAATTTGGTGACGTTTTTGACAATTCCTGAAGTAAACGTTGTTAATATGTGACCTGGCCTGGTTTAAAGTGCTTGCAAAATTATTAACATCGAAAAATAAATAAACAGAAATTTAAATTTTAGCAAAGTTAATCAAAAGCATCAATGGTAATCGTTTGTTACATGACTTTATAAGTCTTGAATATTACACCTACTTTTCCATTTTTATCTTTAACCTATTTTCATTCCGAAATGGTACATTCCCTCCTATGCCGTTTGTTTTACTGAAACATTTAAACAGTTTTCATTCAATACGCGATAAAAACATGCTAATGGGGGTATGTATTTGTGGGAGTATTGGTTTGAGTTGATTACAATTACAGTCACACTTTTTGCATCCTTAGTTCACTGACGTAATTAGTTTAAACTGGTTCACGGAAATTAATCAAACGGGTGTAGACCACTCTCCCTTCGCCATTTTACTGAATGATCGAAATAAAAGTGGTGGGTAAGGTTGTCTGCCCAAACGATGTACCACATCGCTAATAGTGTGTAGACAGGCGTGGTTATGTTGCAACAAGCGGTTTAGGTCCCTTTTGATATTCACAATGCTGCTCATATCAGCTGCCTTTTTATCATGATATTGGGGAAGGGTGCAAATAAACGGGGGGGGGGGGGGGGGGGGGGGGGGGGGGGGGAGGGCGGGGATGACATTTCAAAGCGCAGCCATAGGGCCTGTGTGTGCTGTTTTTTAACGGGGCCAGACAAGTTTTGGTCAATTCCCTGTGCCCCTCTGGCTGGGACGATCGTGTTTTGACTCTGGTTCGCGTCAGAGGCCTGGTTAGCACAGCGCACACTGACTCATCCTGCAGCTCAAGGAATGTGTTTAATGCAGGCCACAGCTGCTCAATCCACATCAGCACACGGCTTGGGGAGAATCCCCCTCTAACGCTTTCTCTCTCTACATACTTCAGTCATCCAAGGACTGTCTAATCCAATCTCTTTAGTGTAAAACTGAAGTGATTATTTGTTTATTTTTTAATCATGTCTTTAATTCTTTGCTATGGCGTTTGAATGGTTAGCAGGTCAGTGCTATTTTTATTTTTATTTCAGATTTTTTCACATTAAAGTTAAAGGTGAAGTGCATACTTTCTGCACTTTCATTTCCCAATACATGGTTTTCAGTGCTAGTGCAGCAAAATGAAGAGAAATTGGTGTGTAGTTGATGCTGTCTATGTATTTTGTCATGTTTTTGCTGCATATAATGAGAATGATGGGAAATGTAGTCACGCCTTGTTCGGTAATGTTACATAAAATGCATTCAAACCACACTGTACAGTCATTATTTGTAATAACATAAATGATGTGACTAACAATTGCAGTTAGCTTTAATGAAGGCTTTAAATTAGTGGTTTATTAAGTTGAATTCAAGACATGGCTGGTCATGTGATCCAAACACTTTATGTAGAATAAATCAGCGTTTTCTAGGACACTGGCTGGAGTTCACATCTCACGTGAATCATTCTTGTCAAAAGTATTCAGTTGTAAATGGGGGAAAAAAGCATGTTTGTGCTCCTTTAATCTGAGGAAGTGTTGAAAGGCTTGGTGCCTAATGTTTTCCATTTTTTGTAATGGGTAAAAAAAAAAAAAAAATGTAATTCAATTTTATTTCATTTATTTTTAAATATATTAATTTATTTTAAAAAATTTATTTATTTGTGTAAACCGAAAAAAAGTGTAAAAAATGAATTTATTTGAACATGTGGATTCACGTCAGAAATTGCTAGTACATTTCCCAATTACAGATAAAAGATAAGTAACTCATTGAATTAAACATGAGATTTTGAAGTAGAAAGTCCTAAATACTATATTTTCTTGTAAAACCTACTCCAAAAACGTTTGTTATATTAATTAATTCATTCATTTCATACCTTCATTATGGTTTCTATTTTTTACCGTATCATGACTCAAATACCTGCATTTTATTATTCTGAGTCTGCTTTATTTATTCATAGCCGATTAGGCAAAATCATTTGAAATGTGAGTCTTGGAGTCATTGTGAAAGTCCACTAGTGGCATTTGGAATGCAGCTGAGTTTTTTTTTTTCATGTGTTTCTCATTTCTTTCGCCGCCTATCATCTGGAATCTCTTTTCATTGGTCAGTGAAATATGGCTGGCCAGTGTTGGTCACAGCCTGTTAGTGAGCATGAGGATGAGATGGAGGAGGATATGGTGAAATGAATTGCATTTACAACTCGACTGACTGCCCAAAGCATTTTACACAGCGCTTAGCATGAGTAATGGGCATTTTGGTGGAACTATGTAAATCTCAATCATCTGCCTCTGGGGCAGACAGATAGTGTGCTGGAGAGAGATTACAGATGGGGCGACTTTGCTTTTAAATTTTTTTTTTAAATAAACCACTTTGTATGTGATGGAGCAATGGATATAATAGTGTTTTTAACAGCTTTTTCCAAAGAATAATGGATGTTCTGGCGCAAAAGACGGATTCCGCTGTTTCTGTTCCACCAGGGAGCTCAGGCGGAACACCTTTGATTAATTATTGGGTTTATGCAAGCATTTGTTGTCAGCTGGATTTTAAAGCTGTATTTTCACTCTGAGCACCGTCTAGAATTAGTGTCTGAATTCAGAGGTTTTTACTGTAGAAAATCAAATGGCGGTAACATGACCAGCTGATTTACCATGTGTAAGCACAGGATTGCGCAACAGGATGTAAAACTTCAGCGCATGGGAACATATCATTCCAGACACCCCACTGTGTCCCAAGAATTTCCTAAGAAATTCTCAACTCAAAGCTGCGTTCAGTGCATTTCTGTGGAAATTTTAACCCTAAGGAGCAAATCAAAATGTCCCATTTGCAATTATATCAACCGGCGATTAGATCAAACTGCAGATTTAAGAAGAAATTCCAAGGAAGTAAGCACTGTTAGAGTGACAAGGTGGAGAATTTACCAGGAAGAATGTTTATAAACGCATCCGGAGCTGTGGATTCCAGATCACATGTTGGAATTCGGTGTGTATAGATGATATCTGTGTTTGAAAACCTCAATCTGGCCACTTTCTGAATGCTAGCAGCCTGTTTGCAATCCCGCAACCTGAAACTAGGTTATATCATAGTTTGCCTCCGACTGTTTTTGCCAAGTTTGTGGTAAAGGCACGTTTTGTAAGCAAACATGTCACTCAGAGTCTAAAAAAACGTCACTTCTACAATGTTGTAAACAACACTGGTAACACTGGGGGGGGGGGGGGGGGGGGGGGGGGTGCACTATTGTGTAATGTTTGACTATACAGGTACATTACTTTATGTTCTGACTCATGAACAGGCCCCTTCTACATGACATGATAGCAACATAATGCAGTTTCATCAATAAACAGAGTAAATACATCATAGTGTGAATAGATTTGAACCTGAATCCATGTATGAAACTCAGCCAAAACTTTTATTGTTCAAAAGTAAAATTAAAATAAAAAGTTTACTTAGGCTATGTTAATAAAAAAGCCCTCAATTTGTGTTCCCAAATTATATATTTCATATTTTTTGACAAGCTACAATAAGGGTTTTCTTTGCTATTTTTTGGCAGATGGAATGGAAACCAATGGGAATCAATTCCCACACCATCTAGGCACACAATTTGCATTTAGATTTAGACTTAGACTTTCCAAAACACATCAAAGTGTTAAAACTTAGCATGAATATCCATGACTCTAAATGCGAAAAAGGTTTTAACCAAAGTTATAAAAAGCATAAATGCAGATCAAATCGACCCGCACACAAAGGAGGGTTAAAACCCTAACATCGATGTATTGTAATCAGGGTTTGAAATTAACACCCACTAACCTGCCAAATGCGGGTACAAATCAGCTGTGGCGGGTAACGCTGTCAAATCACTAGCCAATTTGGCAGGTTACTTTTCGTAAATTATGTTTACTAATGAATTTTTTGAGGAAGTTCATGCAAGCCAAATCTGCGCAGATTTAGTGTAAATACTGAACTCGAGACTCATCATGATATATTAAATAAGCCTAATTGCGCAGCATCTGGGCATATCTAGCTTACTTGAACATACCCAGCGATGTAGCTACTAGCCATCGGGAGCACTCTCTGTAATTTAGAGACATGCTATAAATGATTGTTTTCTAGATAATATTATAAAGTTCTTAAAGGGCTAGTTCACCCAAAAATTAAAACTGTCTTCATTTAGGCTACTCAGCATCATGTCATTCCAAACCTGTATAACTTTCTTTTGTTTCGTTGAACATAAACGAAGATATTTTGAGAAATTCAAGAACTGTTTGTCCATACAGAAGAATGGCAAGGGTGACCACAATGGTTTTGTAATTCTATACAATATCTTTTTGTGTTTTTACAGAAAAAGTAAGTCATAGCAGGTTTGGAAAGACTGAGGGTGAGGAAAGATGACATCATTTTATTTCTATGTGACAAAAATGCAGTAGGCTATTTGTTTGTTGCATTTGCTGTGAATTCAGTAATATATAATTATTTGTTTTTGTCCTCATTTATTTATTTATTTATTTACTTACTCACTGACGGCCCTATAAGCACAGCAAACATTCACAGGGGAACTTGAGGGCCGGATAGGCTGGATTTGTCCAGGGACGAATTTTAACCCCAGTCCAGCCCTGTACCCGTCACTACGCAACAAACTATGGCGTGGCGGGCCCACTGGTGTCCTTTGCATTGAAGCAATAACGAAAAGTAAAAAAATGCCTGAAGACTCGCACCGTGTCTACACCAGATGCGTCAAAATACTATAGAACCCCATTATCGGTGATGCGGCCTACACTGGATGTGGAACAGCACGACAAATACCCGGCATTAAACTGATGCCTCATTCTATTTATGACGTAAGCCTACTGTTTGACAAAGTACAAATGATCTGCAATGGTCGCTTTGTCATGTCCAGTGTAGACAGCCTCAATCTGTTGCTTAACCTCCGACGCCTTTTTTTCATTAATTATTTTTGTATTTTTTTGGCTACCTGTAAAAAAAATTCCGTAAAATTTATGGTAAAAAACCGGCAGCTGTGGTTGGCGGAATTTTGCTGTAAAAAATAAGGTAGCAACGTTTTAGGTTTTACGGTTTTAACTTAAATTTACAGTTAAATATCGTAATTTAATTTGATATAATGTTAATATACCAACCTACAGAAGTATTGAAATCTGTTTTGTAGCTTTGTAATATACTTATAACCACCAAATGCAGGTGGTGATGTGAAAGTCACATGATGAACCAAAGCCATCACAAGCAGCTTTTAAATAATAAAATATATAAAAGGTGCACAGTGTCATTCAAACAAACACTAAACACCATCACGGTGACACACACGATACTGAAATAATGCAATAAACATCAATTTAACAACATTAGATGTAACACACAACCCTAATATACAAAACTGATAAGAAAAAACTAAGAAACATAGTTATTTCAACAAAAATAACATCAAATTTGAAATGTAACGCAGTGATTTCTGGGAATGTCAATTTACGGTTATTCTTTGTAAATTATACGGTCTTTTTTCACTTCCAAAAACTGTATACTACTGTAAAATTAATGTCCATACATGTAATGTCCAATACAGTTTTTCACCGTATATTGTAGGGGAATTTACCGTTAACCATTTTAACAGGTTTTTACTGTAGCATTTCTACAGTATTTTACCGTTAAATTCACGGCCATTTTTTACAAGTGTATTATAATTTATGACTGGCCCGGTACTTAAAAATATTAGTAGCCAAATTGGCTGGGCGTGAAAAGTTAATTTCAAACCCGGCTTGTAATGTCATTAATGATACGCATTATAAGGCTCAGTGTACAAACCTATTGCATGACAGCTGAATAGGAAAGCTGACCTTTAAATGTTATTGTCTAAATGTCTCTTGAATTGAATGGTCTCTTGTTCCAGCACCGATAGATAATTCGCCCACAAAACCACTGTTGTTCTGCCCATCTGTGTTTATCTTCACTACCAGTTTTTAGCCAGCATAGTTTTTTTGGTGATTGATGATGAGGCCATGTACGCACCTTACCACATTGTCATTGTCCATCTGAATTTTTGTTTCACCAGGTAGAACACATATTTAATTTAAGAGGAAATGATTTTGGTTTTATACCAACATCTGCAACACAAGTTTCATATTAACATTTTCTTCTGGTCCAAAAGTCTCTTTATATCCGACAGTACATGCATATTAATTAAAATTCTTATCACTAGCAGTTTGGTCTGACGTCAGCACCAAAGTAAGGCATTTTAAAAATATCTTAACTTTTGCTAATAAAGGCTTTTGCATATATATATTATTATATATATATATATATATATAAATAGATATATATATATATATATAGATATATATATATCTTAATATGCCTATATATAAACAGAACTGACCTGCAAACAGTGTAACCCACCATTGAAAAACACTGTACATATGTTTTAAAAATTGATCTACGTCTGACGTCAACACACAAAGATAGTATTTTTGCCTATATATATAATCCTTTAACTTTTTTTTGCGCTAGAAAAGGCTTTTTGGCCTATATATATATATATATATATATATAATATATATATTATATATATATATATAATATATATATTGCCTATATATAAACAAACAGACCTGCAAACAGTTGTAACCCACCAATTGAAAACCACTGTACATGATGTTTTAAAAATATGATATACAGTATATGATAATATGATGATTCATTTTATTGTATTTATTTATTCATGCTGACAGCACCAGCAACAATGTTTATACAGTTTGTTTTGGTATCCTATATTTATGTTTTTATGTAATGTTTTTATATGATCACAAGCTATTGTTTAGCTTTGTCATGGAGACTATATCCTGTTCCTCAGCATTCCTCCGCAGATCAGTGCTGTCACACAAACAAAAACATGCGGCGAAACAAACCAGTTGATTACCTTTTTTAGCATTTAGAGGAATGTTTTCCAACACTTTACAGTCTCAGTATCGGCTGAGGCAGCAAAAACCAACATAACAGTGTGACAGAAGAGAGTATCGTCATTTAATTCAAAGTTCAAAGTCTTGGATTGTATAAAACAAACACTCAGTAAACAGGTACACGTTTCGAAACGTTCTCTGAGTATTGGCTACGCTGAGTTGTAAAGTCTATATCTGTCAGCGTGCGCTGAATGTGCCAAACCACAATGACACACAGTCACATGAGGCGAATGAGGAAGCACAGGCCCCAGTTAGTCACACCTCATCCGTGCTTCACTCAATGCCATACACTTGTCTTTATGTGTTTTCATCCATATGCAGTGTTGTTTTAATTTAAACCAACTGTTGGTACTGCAAAAGCTTGACTGATTAATAAAGGTCAGAAATCATATGCAGCCTGTGGTCTATAAAATATTTGAGGAAATGTTCTGTTTTCTCAGTAACGTGACTTTGCACATGACAACTGGGATTTGATCTTCAGCCAATGTTGGACTTTTTTGCTTTAAAAGGCTGTTGCGGTCAACGTTACTACAAATATTTGCAAAGTCATGCTTTTGGCGGCAATATCAGTGTGAGATGCTTAGTCTTGTATTTGAAAAGACTTTTTGTTGTATCTCATATTATCACATTTGAATACCTCAGCAATGTGACAAAACCTGCCTCAAAAAATAGAATAGAAAAAAAACATGACCTCGTCAGCCATTGGTCAGCGAACAGACAGCCCCGCCCCAAACTCACGCCATTGGTTGAGCCGCTGTTGTTGATGATTCTGAGCAATGTTTTGAAAGCACCATAAATCCTGTCTCAAATGACGCACATGACAGCATAAAATATAAATGGATTACTTGTAGTTGACTTTGCATACTTATCTGCATACTAAGTACTTAAAAAATGTACCTTAAAGCAGATCAGATCCTGGAATTTTTTCTTGAAGTGGAATCTAATCAGCAAAACTGTTGTGATGTCTGGACCTGATTTGCAGGTTAATGTGCTGATCTACATCGTGTAACCCACATGCTAAACTTAAGCACTGACAGATGACCTCATCCTGTCAAAAGGTACAGTCATGTGGTATTCAAAAGGATAATAACAATTGAAACATCTTCTGTTAGAATTGAAACATACAAAGAGATAATAATCCGTTAAGGGCAGAGACGGATCTTTAGTAAGTTTAGGATGAGACATGTACAGACTATACTTCAAGATGACTCTGCACCCCCTTTCAGACAGTGATGCCGCTCATTTGGCAGCTGTATCGAGGTGGTGTTCATTTCACTATAATGTTTAAAGGAACTGTTCACCCCCAAATTAAAATTTTGCTATTATTTATTCACCTTCCAAACAGTTCATATTTTATTCTGTGGAAGCAGGAAGGTCTCAGATCTTTGGGTAGACTGTATAGTGACCACATTTGTCAAGCTCAAAAAAGGCAAAGTAACACACACACAAATAAAATAAAATAGCCCATACCTGTTCTCACAAAATACACACACACACACACACACACACACACACACCAAACACACAGGCAGTCATCAAGTAAAGTAGCCCAGTTGACGTGTACACTATACCCGCAAAGTCTCCACAAAGACACACACACACACACACACACACTACAAGAAAGATGAATGATGAAAAGTAAATAAAAAATACAACAATAATTTATCTAATCAAATAAAGTGGCCCATATAAAACCCTTTGTACACTATTTCCCGAATGTCTAAAATACAGAATACCCATATACAAATAAAATAAATAAATAATTCAAAATAAATTACTACTAATAGAAGCAAAAAGTGGTGAATGACTGAATAAATTAATGAAAAGTACAATCGAAATAACAAATATGACTTGACACTATACTCCCAGTTCCTCCAAAAAAGGACAATCTATGAATAATAACATTAAACATAAATAATAATTTAACAAATAAAATAATACCATAAATAATTACAAATAAAAAATCCCTAAAAAAATGAAAAATAAATCAATACTGCCCTATATTTTGTATACTATATCTCAAGCTTCCAAAACATCACAATAATCAATAAATAAATAAATAAATCACAATAAATAAATAAAAATAAATAACATAACATAAGATAATGGGAAAAAAATCCAATAATAAATCAAATCCAATAATAAATATCATGCACACACACACACACACACAATACATACATGCATACATCCAAGTAAAGTAGCCCATTTGGCTTGTACACTACACTCCAAATCTCCACAAAAGGCAAAATAACACACAACCACACACACACACACACACACAACAACAAATAAATACATATAAGAAAACAAATTAATAAAACAACAACAACAACAAAAAATCTAAAGAAAAAAGGAAAACTCCACACAAGTTGTTATGGAGGTTTTTTGGAAACCTTTTAGTCCTTTTTGAAATTGAACAGCTACAATCATGAATGACACTGACCTCATTAACATCGCAATTTACAAATAGTTAAACACGTTTAAAAACAGTTCAGAAGGAAGGATGAGTAGGGAAGGGTTAAATGTCACGACAAATCAGACAAACAGTCTATTATATAACCGTGTCCTCATTTTAAACCACTGCTGGTGTTTGCTCATTGTTTCGCATTATTTGTATATTTTCCATAGCAACACTTTCACTTAAATACCAACATGTATGTTTGAGTTTCAAAAAGCCTCTTACCACATTCAAGTGAATCCTGATTATTTGTTACATTTAAATAAACAACATTTTACCTTAATCATTTATTCATCTATCCGTCACTTGGCCCACTTTCGTTATCTACAGATTATTCCACCTTTTGACGCAAGAATTAATAATTCGTTTACAGCGGGAAACAGGAGTGTTTTTATACTGCTGTTAAAGTTCGCTGTCATGTCTGATAGATTATTGGACCACAGTACGATGTGAGAGACGCATGTTAGAAGATGGTAAAATCTGGCAATGTCCATTTGTACGTTTGAGGTTTAAAAACAGGAAGTATGTGAAGTTATGGTTTTAGGCCTTACAAAACATTTCTGAAAGCAATTTCCCCTGAATCAGCTTCAAAACAGCTGATGTTGATGAAGCTCAACCACTTTAAATTTGTGTAAGCAGTAAAGCTATTTTTAAAATATAAGGCTATGTAGAACCGTATTACTCAACTATGACTAATATTTAAAGACAATATCAAACAAACAGCCTAAAATTCTTGAATTTAAACTCACATCCTCTTTCATGGAAAGAAATGTGAATACCCACACTAGACTGAAAGAGAGAGTTTGATATAAAACAAATGATTTTGATGGAAATTTTACTGTACCTCCCACATTAGAATGGAAACAATGGTGCTTTTATGTTACTGCTGTCTGCTAGAATACATGTATCTCCTTTTTAGTATATGAAGTCTAGTCAAGACTAGCAAAATAAGCATTTAAAGTCACTGATGACCTTTATAGCTACTATATACACATATCAAAAATACTGTCATGCTTTTCTTGTCTCAAAATAGCTCAGTAAAAACAGGAAGTGTATTTGCGTAGAGCTTGTTACCTCATTTTAATTTTGCACTCACAAAAAATATAGACAGAGAGGAAAGACACAGTCAAAGATCAACTGAAAGCATATCGTAATATATGATCTTCTGAAGGTGGACTTTATACTAGGCCATGAAGTTGACTCACTTTATTGTATGAAGGTCATGCTGTCCAAAGGCACATCTCAAAAGACAGTGGGATTCAAAGAGACGGTTCACCCATAAAGGAAAATTCTGTCATTTTTGTTGTCACAAAATTAGAATGTTTTTTGCTTATACAATGAAGTCAATGGGGTCCAAAACAACACTGGACCCCACTTTAAAATAATAAAGAAAGCAATACAGGTTTGGAATGAAATTGAGGGTTAGTAAATGATGTTAGAATTTTCATTTTGGGCGAACTGTCACTTTAAATGCTTAGCCCACTTGGTTTACTAGTTATATTTAAATTCTTGCTTTGCTATCATTGTTTAGTCTTTCTGAACAGGTCAGTTTTTAATGGCATGGACTGTTAAACACCTTAATTATTTGTTTGTATTGATTTTCTGGCTCTGTTTCTAGTTTTTTGTTTCATTTCATGCCCATTTTGCTTCTTCACATCTTTAGAATATACTTGCGAATTAAACATCGCTTAAAAATTTAAACATTGCATTACAAAAACACCTGCGCAGTCTTAGCTTAGCTGGTCATAGTTTCTTCCTGTGGAAATCAGTGTGTGTTTCATGTTTCTTTTGTTTTTTTTGTTCTGTTGACCCACCCACGTCACGGTCTCTCCACTCATGGTGGTGTGAAGATCGCGCCGCACACAAAGCGCTGACCACAGCATCCTGCGCCCATTGTTGTGTGCCGGCTGCAGAGTGTGTGAGGCGAGCGGAGGTGGGACTGCAGCGTCTCCAGAACTCAAAATAACTCACAGTGGGTGCATTGGTTTTCCCTTGACCAAACATTTGATGACCTTCAAGATAACATCAGGAGGTTTATACTGCGACATGAATTTAGTGAACGACCTTAAAGGAAACTTATTATGTCCCTTTTTACAAGATGTAATATAAGTCTCCAGAATGTGTCTGTGAAGTTTCACCTCGATATACCCCACAGATCATTTATTATATAATTTTGAAAATGCCTATTTTGAGTGGAAGCAGTAACATGGTGTTTCCGTGCATGTCTCTTTAAATGCAAATGAGCTGCTGCTCCTCCCCGCCCCCTTTTCCAGAATAGGGCTGTGCCTTTACAGCTCATATCTCAGATACATCCATTTGTTTTGATTATCATATCTATCGTGCTGAAATCGTGCGTTTTAAACCATATTAAATAAAAAACTTCTGATATACGGTTTTCTGAGTGTACACATCCGAAGCACACGCACAGAAAGCGGCTGTCACAAGGCATGCGAGTACTAAACTAAGTTCTCTTTCATCTCTCATTGCGCTTAAACTGTCAGTACCACAAGTTTACGTTAAAAACACACACGAGTTACAAAACAGTCGGATATGTCTGTGAAGGTAAACAGCTAGGAAAGAAATTGCATGTTTATATTACATCTGTGTGGCAGCAGCGTAATATACAGCAAATAAACCAATAATACACTTCCTCCCTCTGGTCTCCCTTGAGACTGTGCCTCATCGTGTAACTGTGTTCATCATTGCTCCAAAGACCGAACGTTTTACAAACATGTCTACACGGGACACCGGCGCTGAGCGGATGCGAGCGGTAAAATACAGTAGAACCATTATAATCAGTGATGCTGTCTACACTGGAAGCAGTGCGGCACGACAAATCCTGCTGCCTTGTTCTATTTATGACGTATTGACACAAAGTTCAAATGATTTGCTCTGGTCACTTTGTCGCATCCAGTGTAGACAGACTCTAGCTGTTGCGGGGTGGCGTGACACGACAATTGTTGTGTCTGGTGTAGACACAATGTTAGCATGCTTTGCTCAAACTTTTGCCATGGCGTTAGAACTGGTACACCGTTGTCGCTTGTGAAAACACAATGGCAGTGCGTGGGTGTAAACTTGTAGATTAAGGGGCGTAAATATTATAATAAGATTCCCTTTCTATGTCACAGGGGGAGTGAAATCTGAGCGGCTTGTTTTTTCGCAAACATGCAGAGAAAGGCTTACCAAAAAAAAGCAATATTTTGAACAAAAAGCTGAGAAAAAAACATTATTTTTGCTTTCTTTGTGCACAAAAAGTATCGCATTCCTTTCACACTCTCACTAGTTGATTTATTTAGTCTGCTAACAACAGTCCAAGAGTGTATGCGTCATAGCAGAATTCTTGTCATTTTTTTCTGCAAGTCATGATACTTTCCACCACAATATCATTTTCATCACATGTCAAATTATGTATTGTGTTTAATAACGGTATGTGATGGAAAAGTGGTGGAAATCACATTTGGCCAACACCAAAAAAAAAAAGGTCAATAAACTTTGACCTTAGGTTAATTTAACAGATAATATTTTATAACAATACAATGAATATGCTTGAATGCTTTTATAGCCCGAGTTATATCTAAAGTATTCTGCCCAGAAAGGAAGTATGTGTATTTGAATTCAATCATTTCAGTGTTCCTCTATTCACCAAATATTTTGTCTATTGAAGATATGCCATATTGAACTTTAAAAGGGAATCTGAGACTTTATCTGGAAATAACTATAGACTGTCACAGGAACAAGTGTAACATTTTCCTTCCAAATTAAAATATGAATAACAGTGTTTGTTTATGTTCTGACTTTTACTGTTATAGTTTAAAGATGCGCTTATGATTTTTCCCTAATCAACATTTTTAAAAATGCTTAGTACTTTTGAGAAATATGTCCACTCACATGAGTTGAAAGCTCCAGTCATATCAATAGCATAATAAATAAAAGCTATACAACTTTACATGGAGCTTGATCATCCGAATAGTATCGACGTTATTTCATTAAAACTTTAATAGATGAAAAGAATAATCTAATTGAGAGGACATCTGCTTGCATTCATTTGCAAACTCATTTTGCATCCATAATGTCACATATTTATGAATATAGCAAGAAATTTGAAACAAAATATAAATGGGATATGACTTGATTTTACCCATTGGGAAAGTATTAGATTGTAAAAAAGTGAGAAAATTATACCAGAATGTAGATAAAATAATGCCTTAATAGCTATTTGGCTTTTAGTTAACATGAACCAATAGGCCACACAGCCTATTTGAGTAGTTTCAGAAGCGGAAAAAGTTGACATATTATTTATTTAATCAGCTTATTAATTTTCCGGAACTTTCACTGTTCCTTGCTGGCGGAATGGTTTTTAACCCTATCCGGACAGCCGAATCCCTGACAATTTTCAAGAAACAACTGACACTTTCTTTGCAATTCGGAGAAAATGTCAGGATGTTGCGTCTTGAAAATTGTCAGGGATTTGGGTATGCATAGGAATATCATATAACATTGAGAATTGCAAGCTACAAATGCAAATTTGTGAGATGTTAGTTGTGACATAAAAAGAAACAGTCAC
Organism: Sinocyclocheilus anophthalmus; assembly: GCA_018155175.1. Taxonomy (NCBI): domain Eukaryota; kingdom Metazoa; phylum Chordata; class Actinopteri; order Cypriniformes; family Cyprinidae; genus Sinocyclocheilus; species Sinocyclocheilus anophthalmus. The sequence goes on from JADLZN010002889.1 coordinate 58,059, forward strand.
CCTTTTTATTATTTCATCCCATAGTGGAAACAGGCTTCAATACTTAACTGCATCCTGCTGACTTCTTCAAGCTTCTTCTACCTTCTGAACCGTGTTTGAAACTCTTCTCATGGTAGTGCCTCATGATAAAAGTGCATTACCACCATTTGTACCACAACTTTTGCGTTGCACATTGCTGCCTCCAAGCCACTAGGTGTCAGGATACATTTAAGGCAAGTGCAATTTCAGCCTGTGCTGAAACATTACAAACAGTGCACATTTTAAGACAGTCACCTACTGGCGGCACATATTGTCCATTCTACAAGACAGAAGACAACTTCGGACCATTTCCGCAGCTGAGCGAGTGGAAGTCTTTTGGAGGTGGAGTGGTAAGCAATGAGCTGAAGCAGGAGGGCTTAGTTATTCTGGCCTCATTTCTCTTCCTGCCCCCCTTGTTTGGTGAAAGTGGCTTTACCTCAGACCTCAGCAATGTCTCTCTACAATGGGTTTGTTTGAACAGGCACGTTCATAAGCCTGCCAGCACAAGACACACATTTCATACAAATCAGTCAATGATAGCGTGTTTGAACTGCTGTTATGTTTGAGATTTCATCCAAACCAGTGGCCTTCCTTTTCTTTTACATTGAAATTAGACATTGAAACATAAATAAATATTTGATTAAAATACAGATACTGATAAACAGATCTCAAGGATGGAGTCTTTTATTTGGCCCGAGTGTTTTCACAAAGAAGTCGTGTGTATTCACAGAAGTGGGAGTTTTATTTGTTTAATATAAAGCTCTCATTTACAGAAAAGGTCTTTTGTGCCAGTTTTCCTTGTGTTCCTTCACTGGCAGGGGATTGTGTGGTTGGAAACTGCAGGTTTTGGTCGAAGGCCCACATTCCCACATGTGCAGGAATCCCACTATTCCTCCAGACACGTAAATAAAGATGGCATGATTTTTGATTGTGGACTGGAAATCAATGAATTGGATTTCAGAAAACTTTCTTGGCTTTTGGTTAAATAGTCTCAAGGGCACAGTCTGTCTGTATTGGAAAACCCGGTCTTGGAAAGATATTGGATATGCAACATATAAATATGTAAATGCTTCAGGATTCATAGGGATTATGAAGAAATAAGACATACAAAAAAAAAAATAGACTCTTTTGGACATTCATATCATGTCTAAAATTAAAATAAATAAAAAAGTGCCAAACAAACAGAGCAAAACTTTAACTTTTTTTATCTTCTACTTCTTCTCTTAGATCTTATTTAATAGGTGTGTGGAGAAAAGCTAATATTTCTAACTAATGGCAAAATTATTGGTCTCTTGATTCAGGCCAGGGTTATTATAGTTAAATAAACCTAACCTAATCTGAACTAACTAATTACATTTAAATATAAAAATAGCTAAGCTAGTTGCCAGTATAGGTTGAAACCACACACACACACACACCACACACACACACAACAACACACACACACAAACACACACACATATACATATAGTGGTGTGAAAAAGTGTTGACCCCTTTCCTGATTTCTTATTTTTTTTTGCATGTTTGTCACACTTAAAAGATTCAGATCATCAAAAAAATTTTATATTACACAAAGATAATGCAAGTAAATATAAAATGCAGTTTTTAAATGATTGTTTATTTTATTAAGGAAAAAAGCTGTCCAAACCTGCCTAGCACTACGTGAAAAAGTAATTGCCCCCAAAAATCTAATAACTGGTTGTGCCACGCTTTGCAGCAACAACTGCAATCAAGTGTTTTTGCGATAACTGGCAACATGAGTCTGTCACATCGCTAAAGGAGGAATTTTGGCCCACTCTTCTTTACAGAATTGTTTTAATTCAGCCACATTAGAGGGTATTCGAGCATGAATGGACTGTTTAAGCAATCAGATTTAAGTCCGGACTTTGATTTGGCCACTCCAAAACCTTACTTTAGTTTTTCTTGAGCCATTCAGAGAAGGACTTGCTGGTGTGTTTGGGATCATAGTCCTGCTGCATAACCCAAGTGGGCTTGAGCTTGAGGTCACAAACTGACAGCCAGACATTCTCCTTCAGGATTTTCTGACAGAGAGCAGAATTCATGGTTCCGTCAACTATGGCAAGTCGTCCAGGTCATGAAGCTGCAAAGCAGCCCCAGATCATCACACTACCACCACCATATTTTACTGTTTTTATGATGTTCTTTTTCTGAAATGCAGTTTTACTTTTACGCCAGACGTAATGGGACCCACACCTTCCAAAAAGTTCAACTTTTTTTCTCATCAGTCCACAGAATATTTGCCAAATATTTTTGGGGATAATCAAGATATTTTTGGCAAATGAGAGACGAGCCTTTTGTGTTCTTTTTGGTCAGCAGTGGTCTTTGCCCAGTCTCGTTCTTATTGTTGAATCATGAACACTGAGCTAAATTGAGGCAAGTGAGGCCTGCAGTTATTTAGATGTTGTTCTGGGTTCTTTTAATGACCTCTTGGATGAGTCGTCGTTGAGCTCTTGGAGTAATTTTGGTTGGCCGGAAACTCCTGGGAAGGTTCACCACTGTCCCAAGTTTTCTCAATTTGTGGGGAGAATGGCGTACGGACCATGGTGCGCGGCGAAGGCCCAAAGCTATTAGACGGGCGTTTAAGCCTTGCAGACTGAGGCGAGTCACCCCTTGTGGTCAACCTGTTTTGTGATTCAATCTGTTCTTGAATTTCTTAGAGTTAGCGGGTGGATTTCGGGGTTGCTTGCGGTAAGCTATGCGCAGCTGGTGTCCAAGGACAGGTTCTATTTTAAGTGGGATTTCTTGATGTCACAGGGGCTTGGCAGGAATGCAGGGCGGGGTGTGGGTGGCTAGGGAAATTTAACTCAGCTGGTCTAAATAGAAGTGTGATTAATCACAGGTCTGGTATGTAGGGAACTTAAGTTGGGCCGTTTCGTAGTCGGGCAATGCCGTGTGGCAAGTGGGCAAGGGAGGTGGGGATCAGCGTTTTGCCCGGAATAAAGAAATCTATCATGTTAAAACGGCATTTGGGTATTTACGTGACAAATTGAGCGGGTGGGTAATAGGGAAATGGGTTGAGGAGCTGAAAACATGTAACAGTGTGACAAAGATGCAAAAAAAAACTAAAGAAATCAGGAAGGGAGGGGGTTTTTTTTTTTTTTTTGTGGTATTTTTTTCAAAATATTATCTGTTTACACCTACTGTAGATAGACTATAATACTATAAACTACTAAAAATGTCAAAAACACAACATTACAAAACATTTCACTAAAATTAAAATTAAAACTGAAACTACAAAAATATAAATCTCCACTGTTTTTCTCATCAAAAACAAACACACACACCACACCACACACACTCCAACCAAACACACCACAAAACAACACACACAACAATTCCAAAAATGCATTAAATGCTCAAAAAAAAATACCAGCATTTCATGTAACTTAGCTGGACTCAAAAAGTGTTTTCAATTAAATAAACACTAGTTAGTATTGATTCATTTATTTATTCATTTATTTATAATTAAAACATAACAATTACCCTAAATAATTGTTAACAATTTATACACTCTTAAAAATAAAGGTGCTTCACGTGCCATAGAAGAACCTTTTTGTCTAAATGGTTCCATAAAGAAACTTTAACATCTGAAGAACCTTTCTGTTTCTTCAGATTATAAAAAGGTAAGAAAGAGATGGTTCTTTAAAGAACCTTTGACTGAATGGTTTGTGGAACCAAAAATGGTTCTTCTACGGCATCGCTGGAAAAACCTTTTAAACACCTTTATTTTTAAGAGTGTAAATAATAACTTTTTTTTTTTTTTTGAGTGTTTAGTTATTTTAGTTGATGTTTGAAGTCATCTCATTAACATGTTCTAATGTCTGAAAATCAGAAAATGCCAAAATATATGTATTTAAGACCATTTTGTAAAATAATTTTTGTATGAAAATTGTGCATGCACTTTATTTAAAACAAATGCAACCTATAAATAGTGCAGTTTAATGCGATGGCGTTTGTAAGCGTGACTAAAGTGTCCAAATCCGTTTTGTTGCGGTCAAATATTAGAATAGAGGGCCTGAAAAACGACATTTGAGAAATGCTGCAGAAATGTTGATGTCATTGTCGAGGTCTTTGAACATGTGGTTAGACACATTCACACTGAGTGGATTTGAAAATGTTACCACAGCTCTGCTCAGTATGCAACGATGTTGAGGAGCAAAAAGACCTCAAATGTCAAGAGAGTTGTTAAACAGCATGGTTGAGTCATTTCAGTATTGACTATCATGCAGACATATAGAGGGGGACATTGTGTGTCTACCCCCATGGAAGGGACTTTGTGCTCAGCGGATGTCGGTAGCACATCTGAATCACGCTGTCCCCCATCCAACTGTCAGATCTTAGATACTCTCAGATGGAAAGAGCAGCGTACAGTAGGCCAGACTGCCACTTGAACCGATCCAAGAGTTCATAAACGTCATTTAAAATGTCCTACCTTCAGTTCACGTATTAGCACTAACATGTTGTTCCAAAGAAATTTGGCATTGGGAAATATAAATCAAGCTGTTAAAGTGTGTCACATATTTTAATCGCTCGTAACGTTCATCTGGCATTCAAATGTCAAATTATTCTGTTTAATTAGACGACTGGAATTAATTCTTATTTAACCTGAACTGTTGAAAGCAGTAACATCCTTTATGATGTTTGCTAGAACAAAATCAAGAGCTTTCTTATCTACCTTAAAGTAACAATTCACATAAATAAATAAATAAATATCACACTCTTGTAGTTCCAAAGCCATATAACTTATATCTTTCTTATATCTTATATCTCTAAATCACATATCTTTTTAAATCATTTAAATATTTATTGAGTAAAATTATTATTTTTTTAAATTAATCATAAACATTCATTAACCAGGTTACTGAGTCAGTATGTCGAACTTGAGAACCAGATCCATGTGCTTTGTGGACTGCAGACCAGTTGTGTAAACTGGAACAACTGATTCAAAGAAGAAGAAGAAAAAAAAAATCATAACCATTTATTAACCAGGTAACAGAGTCAGTATGTTGAACTTGAGAACCAGATCAGTGTGGTTTGATAACTATAGACCAGTTTAGTGTTAACTGGAACAACTGACTAACTGAGAAGATTAAAATCAAGACTATTTCATTTAGTTTTTTATTCATCGTGGAGATGGATAATTACATACGTTTTGGTCTGTTTCTCACATAAAGCTGGCATATGGCCCAAGAAGACACTTTTATGACATAGTCATGTGTTTTGTGCATGCCTTATTTTCTTATTTAATGTTAAAAAAAATTTGCCAGAATGTTCTTCAGAAATTCTCCAGAAACCTTTTGTGCTTCAAAGTATTAAGCAAGCCATTAAAAACAATGTGTATTAAGAACAACATTGAAGTAATGCCAGAATTTGTATTTTATTTTTAGGTGAACTACTGCTTTAAGATAACATCCCTTTTGAATATGCACTTTTAAAAATAAAGGTTATATATTGCCATTGATGTTTCCATGAATAACTTTTAACATCTATGGAATGTTTCAATTTTTTTAGGTTTTTATAATGTTCTTCACGCCTAGAAAAAAAAGGTTATTGTAAGAAGTGTTCACAAACTGAACCCAAACGGATTCTTCTAAGGCCTCACTGTGAAACCATTACCATTATGTGAGACCCTTAGAGTCAGTTTTCAGAGTATTTTTCATAGTAGAGATCTTTTGAGAAGTTACACTCTGTCCGCCACATGAAGATTTTTGATTTGTGTTGACCTTCATGTACAGTATGATTTACAGATGACTTAGATCATATCTTCCAGTGGCTTTATTCCACGTGGGGGCTTGTTTTTAGATCTAAAAATAACCACTTGGTGAGTGGTTTCCATCCACCAGGTCTCGCCGTCTCTGAGTTTAAGACATGGCGTTGATGGAAAATGAAAGAAAAGATTAAAGAAAGAGAAAAGTCCCCAAATTTTTGCAGACACGTCAGATTTTAGGTCATATTTGTATAAAACGATATGATGTTTCTAGTATTGTTATAGTTATCAAGCTTCTCCTACATTATAACATTAAATAATCCCTCAAAACATATCAATATTGCCTTTTTTCAGTATTACTGAAAGGTAATGTTTTTAGATGGTCTGAATCATCGTGGCTGTATGAGTATATTTCTCATAGTGAGACGTCAGAGTGAAAGTACAGTCAAATTAGCATAGCGCTCAATGAATATTAGGCCCAACTGACACTTTCAAACACTTTTTCTGTAAGAATACATTCTCAATGAGTGAATTAATGTGATGAAACAAGATTTTTTTTAAATCCACCCTTGTTAAAATGATTACTGAAATTAAAATGTAAAAATTAATTACTTTAAAAAAATATATACATATGTATATAAAACATAATGATTATTTTTATTTTTTTTTAATATTTTAAACTGACTTTTAATACAACTATTTTAAACAATATACAAGCAATGACATTAGATTTGTAAACCTTTTAATATAAAAATTATAACACAAAAGGCAAAAAAAATACTATGACGAATGTTTGCATTTTCAATTTCAATTCAAATTATAAAAAAACTATATATACAAAATAATTTAGAAATAAATAAAAAATAAGATAGTTGAAAGATAAAATAAATAAATTAAAACATCAACTAACATATATATTAGGGCTGTCCAAAGATTAATTCGGGGGGTGATTAATCGATCCAAAATAAAGGTTTTGTTTATCAGGCTGTGTACTGTGTTTATTATTATGTACCTATTAATACAAACACCTGATGTATATATTTAAGACAAAATGTTAGGTTTAAATAAATATTAATTTAAATATAAAAACTTATAATTAATTATTAAATGTATATACATATTTTCAAAATTATACTGTATTGTGTATGTATTTACTATAGAATAATAAATATACACAGTACGCACTCATATATTATGTAAACAAAAACCTTTTGTTGGATACGCTTAAATCTCGATTATCGTTTTGACAGCACTAATATCATCTATCTATCTATCTATCGATCTATCTATTATCTATAATCTATCTATCATCTATCTAAATATCATCTATATCTCTCTCATATATCTATATATCTATTACTATCTATCTATCTCTCATCTATCCTATTTCACCTCAATCCTCTTTATGATCAACTGCTATGTAAAAATAGGTTTTAATGTCTTAGATTCACTCAAGGTTGAAGTGTCTAATATATTTTCTTTTACAAGCCAGAAAAAAACCCCAAATGGTATAGAATAACAGTTTATATTAAATTTTACATAAAAGTGGAGTAAAGGAACAAAAGTTTTACAGCTCAGTAGGTACTAAATGAACACACTGCACAGAAAGAAATAATAAATCAATTGCGAAAACTGCTAGTAAATTCCACAATGGTTTTTTTTTTTTTAAACAAGTAAATTACAAAGATATGCCAGAACACATTTAATAAACATTTTATTTTTTAAAGTCGAATGACTGAAATATTTTTTTCATGTAAAACATACTCCAATAATAGGAAGAGTGGGTCCAAAGCGCGATAAACAATAAAAAATAAAAAAAATGGAGTTTCCGCCGAAAAACAGGATTGTTTCTGGTCGGCATGAAAATCAAGTTTTAATGTTCCGCAACAGCAATATCTGCCGAGTTTTCTGTCATGTTTCTCCCTTTTTTTTCCAACCGCGACAAAAAACCAGTCCCCTTCTCTGCAGAATGCGGATACATCCGCTAAACCACACAGAGCACCATCCACGCATGTAAACAGTAACAACAATCACAGTGCACCATTACACGCACTGTAGACAGTAAAGGGTGGCGCTTTGATACACCCGGCATCTAGTTTTCCTTGCATCTATTTGTACTCTGGGGATCAACAAAACAAATTAGGGCTGCACGATAAATCGCATGCGTTTGTCATGCGCATCTCATCAGTAAAGCCAGTTCCGTGATAAGTAGTAAATCTCCATCACCTGCTTTCCGATGGAGCGGCATTTAATATACAGAGCCGTAGATCACTGCTATATTGCGTTCATAATCGCAGATGAGTCACATAAGATTATGAACGCGATATTGCATAGCTTGTCAGTTTAAGTGTTTTTATTAATGCCATTAATATTTTTGTTAATAAAACAGCTATAGCACTAGTCAACTAAATGAATGTAACATGGTAAAGATGAATGCAATTTTGGAAGTTGAATGTAAAATGAAAATGTCATTTTGGAATTTCTGTGGTTTAATGTGATATTGGTGTTCATGTATGTTCATGATGAAATTTCCTTTTATTGTTGTAATGAATTTATAGCATTAACAAGATGACCCGTTGAATTCATTTTGGGAGCGATGACTGATTGAATGTATTTTTAGTCCAGTGCCTGTATATAAGATTAGTATTGACCAAGTTCAGAGGCTGTCATATGTGGATCAACTTACTTTGTTGTGTATTTTCAACAGTTTCAATATGAAAAATAACTTTTATATTGATTCAATGGATTTATTGCACTTTGGAAAAAAAAAAAACGTGTCATGGATTTATTGCATTTTGGGAAAAAAATAATACAATTTTATAATAAATCTTTGGAAATCTAAATCTGGATTAGAATTTTTAATGTTATTATAACCTAAAGATGCTTTGTGAAAGTTTGAAACAGAAAATAGTGGTTTTCATCTTGCCACTTTCTTGGTAAAGAAAACACATTTTTACTCAAATCAATCAAAATGAATCTATAGCGTTTTGGAACCAAACACTTCATATTTTATTTGCAACTTAATTTTTTAGAGTGTGTGATTTTACAGCATGATGTTTAATTCCTCAGCTGTGTGAAGTCTTGTTCTCAAGTTAAGGCTTGTATATTTGCCTGAGGTTCATTTTGAGCTGTCAAACATGGCTAGATGTATTAGCTGTTTTTGCATACATATGCGTAGCTAAAGATTCAACCAAAACATACGTGTTATACGAGTTCACTTGTATTATGCTTATCGACAGGGCCAATAAATGTTATTTAATCATACTTTATGTCAGTATCTCTTTGTGATGGTAAAACAGATTTAGTACTAGGCCCAAAGAGAAAGACTAAACAGTCTATATATTGTATAAAGCTCTGAAGAGCACTGGCTCAGTACATTCCAGTGAAAATAGTCAAACCAGAAGCAGCCGGCTTCATTCCTGCATTACATTTCATTGCCTTTTTGCTGTGTCTATGACAGGCCTCCCAAGAGTGAAAACCATCCAAAGGTTGTTTGGATATTTCATTTAAGGCCGGGACTTTGCTGGAAAGCAGGCCGTAAAATCCCTCTCCAGTTGTATTGTTCAAACTCCAACATATTTTAAATTCCCCTAAGTGGACGAGTCTCCTAACAAAAATAAATCAGTACAGCGCAAGAGTGAGCGCTTTATTTTAGCGCTCTTTTAACGTCCCTCTTTAGTGGGGTGTGTGGTGTTGACATTGGATCGGGTTTTGTCATTACAGGTGCTGCAGGTTGTACGTAGGATCTGACTGTCAAGTGGTAAAACCTTAATATTTTTTCACCCCCCAAGGTTTAGCGAGGCGTCCAGAGCACAGGGCGTTGTTGCGGGAGACTTCCTTAGCAAGCACCTTCCAGACAGCGGCCCTCTTTTCTTCCTTAGAGCAATCTCACACCGTTTTCTCTAAAAATGTTCAGACTGACATTTATGCAATTCAAGTCAAGCACGTCTACATTATATATACTATGATTAGGAAAAAAGTTATTTTAATTTGATATAATATTTCACAATTTGGTAACACTTTGCAATCAGGTTCCATTTGTTAACATTAATTCATTCATTAGTTAACATGAAATAACAATGAAAAAAAACATCTAAAGAATGTATTTATCTTAGTATGTATCTTAGTTCATGTTGATTGCAACATTTAATAATACATTGTTAAAATCAAAAGCTGATACTATGATGATTTAATTATTTACAATTCTGAGCTTAACTAACAATGAACAGTTGTATTTTTATTAAGTAACATTAGCAAAAATGAATAAATACTTCAACAAATGTATTGGTTACTGTTATAATGTTAGTTAATGCATTACTGAGACGTTAATGTAAAACGTCATCCACAATTTAAATTTTTTTTAATGCATTTTCCGTCAAATAAATGTATAAAAGACTTCTTTCAAAAACAATTTCAAATATTTACGACTCCAAACTTTTAAACCGTGGCGTAGATGGGTAGCAACACTTAATCAAGCTTTGATGCATGACAAACATTACTCCAGAGCTTGGATTTCTACAAATAATTGACGCATATTGTTTTCACATGTACACGTTGACATTTACATTGACAGAAAGTGGAAGAATTCACATGCGTTTACGCAGAGGCGTAAAAACCGTTACAGGAAGTTAAAAATGATGCTCCAAACCATCAAAGAGCAGCTTTCACAGGAACACAAGTGTTATGAATACATTTGTTTCTTAGTTCTTATTATTGAACGTCTCATATCAGAATGCACATGTTTAGAGGCCAGAAAAAAAAAAACCCCTCAGAGTCAATCATGCACACTGTCATCTCCATTCAAGCTTACGGGGACACAGGTGTGCAGATGGTGGTGAGAAGGAAACCACAAGCTCTGCAGACAGAGATGTTCCACAACTGAAAAAAAGAAAATGAATTTAAAATGCAACCATAGTGGCAAACTTGGAATAAAATGTCTGGTTTAGACATTGATGAGGTGTAAAACCTGTTATTATCACAGTTTTTGGACTTAGGAATCCAAAATACAGCCTAGCAGCTGTAGTACGTCATCAGTGGCACATTTTGCGGTTAAATGTCACCTCGTGCTGTTTTTGTAATTTCAAGAGCAGATGTGAAAACTGAAGCTGAACATACAGTACTTGCAGGAAATGACTCAATTACTAGTATCTGCATATACTTTTCCCCTCGCAATACTGTTTATTATGGAATTCATTTGAAGGGGTCCCACACAGACCCATGTTTTGTTTTGCATATATTTATATATGCATATAATATTACATTCCTATATCATCTTCTGCTTTCAGACACACTGAAACAATTATATAAGATTAATTATTTGCATATTAGCTCTTAAAGGGAGTAGTTCACTCAAAAATTTAAATTTGCTGAAAATGTGCTCCGCCTCAGGTCATACAAGATGTAGATGAGTTTGTTTCTTCATTATAAAAGATTTGGTGAAATGTATCATTACATCACTTACTCATCAATAGATCCTGTGTGAATGGGTGCCGTGAGAATGAGAGTCCAAAAACAACACAATTATCCACAAGTAATCCAAACGACTTTAGTCTATTAGTTAACATCTTGTCAAGCGAAAAGTTACAGGTTTTTAATGAACAAATCTATGATTAAGTCGTTTTAGTTTCAAATCATTGCCACTGGAGAACGTAGTATCATAGAATCGACTTGAATTTGACGGTTTGAACGGTTTTTAATCTTAATATAAATTAATTGATGGACCTGTGGATTATTTGTGGATGATTGTGATGCTTTCATCAGCTGTTTGGACTCTCATTCTGACGGCACCCATTCACTGCAGAGGATCCATTGGTGAACAAGTGACGGAATGGTACATTTCTCCAAATCTGTTTTAATATGGATAAAAGATCCATCCAAGAAATAACAAATAACCAAAAAGTAGTACACTGGAATACTTGATTCTGATTGGTTGATGGCTAGATTCAGTGAACAAATATGTTTGTATAACAATGACTAAAATATATATTTGACTGTTATCCATGTGTGGCAACCCATTTCATGTCTGTTTCTTCATTTATTTTGTGAGCCAAGTAGGAGTATTTTCAGTCAAATGAATAGTATCTGCAAAAACGTTGATTCATTTTGCATTCGTTTATTTACAATAAATTATTTTCATATTGTTCCAATGCTGCTTTAAAAAGACCAACGCCTCACAAACCTGCAATGAGTAATGAGGAAAAAGATGCAGAGTTCTTGTATGTTCTGTCTCTTTTCCACTTTTAGACATTTCCTTCCGGACATAAACAGCAGGTTAGGAAGGTCGAAGAAACTGCACAGCACAGAAAAGCATCAGTTAATGTTGCTGTTAGTGAAACCCCACGTGGTTTACTATTACATCTATAGATTCCAGCACTGACATTACGGTAAGGAACGAGGAAAACAACTCACAGGTGACAGCAACGTATGTAAATTCACACATGAATGGTTTGACCTCTACTCTCACATTCAGACAGCAGCAGCTGAAGTCCTGTCACACTTCAAACCGTTCCTGGTTTTCAACCACACATGTAAGGAATATCTACATATTCGCAAGGTGTGAGTCATGCGGGCATCACTTAACTCTTTGAGCGCTTCCTGGCAGCTTGACGAGGGGCAAGCCCTGTTAGTCAGAGACGAGGTTGTTTTTATGAGGTTGACCTGATAAATGTACAGAGTCTTTTCTCACCTTAAAGAGCACAAATGAGGAAACGTGTATTTCGGTTTGATGGGAATCCACTTTCCTCTTACTGATTGTAAATATGAAGGGCGGTTGATCTATAATTGGTCAGGGATTATTCATTTGTTCTGATATATGTATACATGACTGAGATCATGAGCAGTGTACAGTAAAGCAGCAGAGGTTAAAATCACATTCACAGGATTCCTGATCTCACAGATGGGAAAAATCTGGAAGTGGACCTGCAGCTACAGAGCCATCTAGTGGGGTTCAAAGCTCTGAGACCACAAGTAAAAATTATAGTTTTTTTTTTATTTTTGTAATATAATTAATAATTAATAACACATTACCATACTGTTCAAAAGTTTGGAGTCAGCAAGGATGCATTCAATTAATAAAAAAAGTAGAAAGAAATACTTTTAGAAAGAAAAAAAAAATCGTACAAGTAGTCTTGTTTTGTTTGTTCGAATAAATGCAGACTGGTGAGCATAAGACTAAAATATTAAAATATTTGGAAATCTTCCAGACCCTAAACTGTTGAATTTGAGTGTATATATTTAGCAATAACAATATGAGTGAAAAGTTACATGAATTTCAGAATGCCTCAGTGTTTGGTTTGTCCTAGAAATATTGCAGAATATGAAATAATTCTTAATTTCACAGCATGTAGTTTTTTTTTTTAATTCTTTATAATCCAATGTTGGGATCCCACTGTAAGTGTATCATAGTGATTCGTTTCTTGGGAATGCGAAACTGTTTTTATTATTATTATGATTTTTTACTTATGTTTTTTTGCATTTCAGAATGTACTTCGCAATTTGCAGGCAATCACTATACAGAACACACGTGTAATCTAAAGTGTTTTGTGCAATAATACTACAAACTATCAAACCAACAAATAATATCAAAATGAAAAAAAAAAAAAACTTATAATGAAAAGAAAAGAAAAGGAAAGAAAATGAGAGAAAAAAAGACACTTAAGTCTTTATACATAATATTAGTGTTACATTCTGTAATATCAAAAACCTTAGATAGGTATAATCGGTGGTCAGGTTTTTTTTTTTTTTTTTCGAAATTGAGATTTATACATCATCTGAAAGCTGAATAAATAAGCTTTCCATTTATGTATGGTATGTTAGGAAAATCTGGAATCTGAGGGTTGCAATATAAAAAATAAAAAAATCTAAATATTGAGAAAATTACTTTTAAAGTTGTCCAAATGAAGTCCTTATCAATGCATTTTACTAATCAAAAATGAAGTTTTAATATTGACAGTAGGGAATTTACTAAATATCTTCATGAAACATCTTTACTTAATATCCTAATGATTTAAAAGAAAAATTTATCATTTTGACACATACAATGTATTTTTGGCATTATACAAAAGTACCCGTGCTACTATGATGGTTTGTGATCAGGGTCACATATTAAGGATTTAAGAATCAGTTTTAGAAAAATTAATAAAATAAAAACATAAGAAATGTCTGTGAAATTCCAAAATATGATTTTTTAATTGAATTAAAGCTCCAAATTTTTCAGACATCTCGCACATTCCTGGCAGCTATAGAAATAGGTTACCAGTAAACTAATTCCTCTGACAAAAGCGAGTATATGTGGCTAACTCTTAGCAATATGCTGGGAAAAGCATCTGTGTCTGTTATCAAAAACACTCTTAGAGAGCACGTAGAAGACTTTTGGGTTTCTTAGCAACATGTACATTTTATATCCACCCACAATAAAGACAACAGTGAACGTCTTGTGAGAAAACAAAAGTCAGTATGACAATGATATGTGGGATTATCAGATTCACGATTCTAGATCGCCATCTCAGCATTAAACGGTGTTTCAATCAATTTTTCCAGACGGTCTGGACATATATTATTTTGTAGTAGGATAGTCGTATTGATTAGGATTTATTACAAAAAAATTAAAGGTACAATCTGTTAGTCACCTAAAGTATAAAATAATAATGAAAAATGAATTTAAAATTAAGTTGAAATGTAAAAAGTTTAGTAGTTTAAAAATAATAAAAAAATAAACTGCAATATTTTAAAGTAATGGTTTTTGTAAAATTATGTTAGTATCTCTAAAATGCAATAAAGGAAATACTACGACACTACTACTACTACTACTAATAATAATTAAAATAAAATAAAATAAAATGAAGTTTAACAAAGTACAAAAAAACAACAAAAACAAAACACCAGTACATTATCCATTACACTAAATCCACTCAAGAGCACTTTTTTGTAGTGTTTTTTTTTGTCTGGTTTTTCCGTGTTTAAATCTTCTCTGTCTGCCCAGAACTTCTGCTAACTCAGTCTGTGACATAATCAGTGACACAAACCATTGCAGCATTTATGATGTCACGAATGAGCACTTCATCTCAGAGCAGCAGATGAGTGTATACGTGTCGCAAGATGCTGCAGACTGTCATTTACCATACATTCGTACCCACATTTACCAAACGTCTATGCCACAGTGCTTTACAAGGCCTGGGAAAGACTTCAGTTTCTCTTTGTATACATGACCAACATTTTGAACCGTACTTCAACATTTTGATATACTGTATGTTTGAAATTGTTACTAGTGTAAGTAAATGCTTTTGAAGTCTAATATTTATATTTATAAGGTGTTATTGTGTGAAGTGTGGGAATATGTGATTCATTCTGTTCTGTTCAGTTCTCGCTCACAGTCGTCAGGACGGGAAGTCAAACCATAAGTCACTTCTAGTGAATGCTTCCAATGTAAACAGCAATAGCCCTGTTGGAAAAATATCAGCTGACAAATACGATTAGATGATATTCTGCCTACGAGACTTGTGGTTTCAATGTTGTGAACCTACGTTTGTGTATGTGAGCGTGTTCGCATGCACATACGGCGCCCGTGATGGTGTGAAACTGTGCCGAGGAGATCTTCCAGGAAGTAAGAGCAGATACATCACGTTTCACTCTGACTCATCTGTCCACTAGTTTTCAGTATTGAGATTACTGAATGAGATTTGAAGATTGTTCATTTTTCAAACGTTATATACGATATCATGCAGGTGCCGTTATCTTAAGATACAGCTGGGTTTTGTTGAATTTAGTCCATTTAGTGCCATTAAAATCCAAATTTGGTCTGAGATGAAGGGAATAAGGCAGTGTCAACACAGTCAAGAAAAAAAAGGTGTAGAAACCATTTTTACTCAGAAAATGCTAGTAAATTTTACAAAATTTTTAATGCAAATATGACATTATTTGACCTAACCCTACCCCTACCCTTACCCCTAACCATAGCCCATAACAAAGACATCTCAAACAATGTCATCTTTGCATTAAAAATGACATAACTGAGCGAATGACACTTAATGACAGTTCTCATAAACATGCATAAAAAACCTTCATATTCATGACATGTCTCATGTCATGATCATATAGGTGTCATGTCATGATTATGAAGGTGTCATGTCAGTCTTATGCACACCCCTTCAAGTAAAGTGTAACAGGCTTTTGCGAATTAGCATGAATGCTAGTCATGACTAGCTCTTAATTTCGTTTCTTTCAAGGTTCTCTTTTCAAGGTTTCTTTCAACCATTTTTACTTAGAAAATGCTAGCAAATTTACCCATTTAGTTCCTAGATAAAACTTTTAGTTACTAAAAACTTTCTTAGTAGTCGAGTAAATGGCCTACATGTGGCTTTTGTGAATTAGCATTTTGGCTAGTCATGACTATAAGCTATACTTATTAACTGAGAACTTCACAAATGCTGCTATTCATGGGAATACGGAAGTGAAAAGATTTGGTGTAAAAGCAGTTTTCACTTTTTTGTTCAATTAAATTTGTGAAATTGTTAGCAAATTTCACTTGCAATTACAGTTTTGTTCAATTTAGTGCCTAAATAGTATTTAAATAAAGGGTCCATAGGCTTGTGAATTACCGTATTGACCCGAATATAAAACAATGTTTTCTTCTTGGAAATACATTTGAAAAAACGCGGTCGTCTTATATTCAGACTTTGACATGTCAATAATACACCCACAACAATAGGTGGCGCCAAATA
The DNA here is from genome assembly GCA_018155175.1 of Sinocyclocheilus anophthalmus. NCBI lineage: Eukaryota > Metazoa > Chordata > Actinopteri > Cypriniformes > Cyprinidae > Sinocyclocheilus > Sinocyclocheilus anophthalmus. The sequence goes on from JADLZN010002889.1 coordinate 74,523, forward strand.
CGCATAAAACGAGTGTGCCATGAAATACGTAATGTAATGCGTGTTGTAAAGATCGCGAGTAAAAACAAAAGAAAAAGAAAACCTTACAGCTGCATGAGTCGTGACTGTCACGTTAGCCTGATGGGACTAAACTCCCTTTGTGATTTTAAAACGTAAGACAGTACCCAGAAGACTACAGTAAGATTTAACTTCTACTGTTAATAAGATTTTGGTAGGCTACTATTAGATGGATAGCCTAAATGTCCTAATTCAGATGGGCTACCTGTTTTTTTTATTTTTTTTATGGTATATCAAAAAGCGTATATTCTTTTAAATGTGATTGTTGGTACATTTTACCAGTTTTCACCATACTTTCAAAACAAAAATTAAAATAGGAAAAATATGCAATATGAAAATAATTGAAGACAAAATGTGTTTTACTGAGAAAAAACAAGATTTGGTTTTTAAAAAGCCTTTTTCCAAAAGGTACATCTGGAAAAAGGGGGGTTCGTCTTATAATCAGGTGCCAATACGGTAGCTATTTGTTTTACAGTACCTGAGACCTTCACAGATGCAGCCTTTTCAAGGTCTTTCATGCCATTCTAATCCTAATTTGCTCTGAGATAAAGGGAATAAAGGTACAGTCAACAAAGACAGGTATGTCTATACTAAAAAAAAAAAATGGAGTAAAAGCAAATTTCACAAGCAATAATCTTTATTAAATGTTGTGCCTATAAATGGTACTCAAATAAAAGGCTTACATGTGGTTTTGTGAATTAGCATTTTGGCTAACAAGGCAGGTAGGACTACCCTAACAAAATCTGGTGTAGATAATTTTCGCTCAGAAATTGCTAGTAAATTTTACAAACAGTTACAAAGAAACACTGAAATAGTATTTTCTTGTAAAACGTACTTCAGGGTTGTGTTTACAGCTACTACAAATCTTGTTTTTACAGTTTACTGTACATTGTCACATATAAAATGGCTTCAGAGTGTCTGTATTTGTTGCTGTATGAAGGGAGACTGTCATACCAGGGGGAAACAGAAGAGGACACTGATGCTCTTCCACTAGAAGAAAATCTGCTCTTGAGTTTTTTTGTTGCAGATGTATGGCACACTTGAATTATACATACTGCAGGCCCCACATGGAATCCACAGAACCAGAACGCCTGTCATTCATAAAATTCTATTCATTCACCATCTCACTGGGTATTTGTTTATGGTGGGTAATTTAACTTTGTTTCCAGGTACCAAAACCTCAGCTTTCTTTAATAACGGTGTTTCAATTATATAGAATTCCACAGATTTTCCCTCAAAATTTACGTAGGGGAAAAAAAAGAAGATACCTAAAAAGGACTAGTTACATGAAAATAGGAAATAATGCCTTGGAAATTAAATAAAATAAAGAAGTAATAATGTAAATGAATGAATGACTGAATTAAAGCTAATAAATAATTAATAAAAATGAAAAAGCACATTGCTAAATCCTACAATTTAAAAAAAAAAAAAAAAAAATAAAAATCCCAAATAAAAGTTATTTAAAAACATTGATAAATACTATGATAGTATATGAGACTATATTACTCATGTTCGGGTTGTTCTAAATGCTAATTACTTTATTTGTTTTGTAGAAGACAAGAGGAAATGTTAAGCAAACACATCAAACTACTTAAGTCTAACTAAACTACAAAAGATAGACCTCTTATACTGCATAAAATTACCTTACTTTTTAAATATAATGAATAGCACTGAATATAAGATATATGTCTTGTTCAAAGGCCACAATACAGCCGGACAACTCTCAGTCATTAATCCCATTGGGATATTAACTGCTTGAACACTTGTGGATTTAAAGAGATGGATGATTTAGCTGTGAGGAACATTCTGAGCACACTGGATTTGAGTTCAGTCCAACTTGAAGTTCCCCAGACTGCTCCTCCTGCTGAGAGACTCAGCGGGCCTGTATTTTACCTTTTGTTCTACCAGTCTGTTTCGTGTGGGGTCTGGGTTTACACTCAGACAGTGTAATGTGTCTCCTGTGAGCTCAGCTGCACCCTCTCTATTTTAATGAAAAAAATATATATTTTATCGCTTTTATCTCCTGCTTAATTTCAGTGGTAACAGCCAAGTAATGTTTTGCATAAGAATTCAGTAGAATATATTTTTTTTCAAGGAAAGAAAAGGAGTGTCTGAAATTTTTCTCGGTTGGGTATAATTATATATATATATATTTTTTCAATGTTATAATGGCTTAATTGTTTATAATAAATAAAAAAAAGGAGCACATAAAAAAATGCAGAATGAGCCAAAATCTGGTTGAGTTCTAATGAGTGTTTAGAACTGAAATGATTTAATTATAATGAAATGTTTCAAGAGCAGGTGTTCAAATCAAGGATAAAAATATATTCAGCAAACAAACCAAACTATTTTAAGCCATCAAATAAACTAAGCCTGAGCTTTGATTTAGCAGCGCATCTGTTTTATACGAGCAGCACGTGCCACTGGCACCTCAGCAAGCCAAGGTTCTGAGAATCGTGCCATTCATTGCTACTGCAACACAATTTCAGGGAAATTAGTAACTATTTTACATGTTCATCTTCTTTGTATGTTTTTGTATTATCTGCTTATGCCTCACTGAATCATTGCATGAATCAGAGGTAAAAAAAAACGATATAAATACTGTTCAATTTCTTGCACAGGCCGATCGTTTCGTGTCTTTACACATCAATGTATCATCACGAGCCGCAGGGTTTAATTTGGTTTTGTTTGTGTATGTTTTTTCTTTACTCAAAGTCGTGATTCCCATTCACCTCCATTATAAGACTGACAGAATGCAACGGTTTGTGTTGAAAATCTTCATTTGCGTTCTACTGAAGAAACAAAGTCACCTACATTGTGGATGACCTGGGGGTAAGCAGATAAATATCAAATTTTCATTTTTTGGGTGAACTATCCCTTTAAGTATCTTTTCATTTTTGACTGAGTCTGGGTGATGGAAAAAGGTTGAGGGTAATTTATTTCAACATCAGTCTTATAGTACAACGCAAATAAGCAGCCAAGTACTTCAGGTAAAAGGGATAAATGCTGAATAAATGTATTCAGTAATATATTCTATGCTAAAACGTTTTTCCCTCTCTCTTTCTTCTTCCCAACATGGCTGATGGTAAAACCTTTCAGAGTCATCTCTCCTATAGCTTCAAACCTCTTGCTCTAAAAGCAAACTTGACTGGTTGTAATCCGTTCTCTCAACACTGCATTGAAAACTTTATGAGGAGGTTTGAGTGTGAGCAAAGCTTGACCTGCATTTTACCACAGATTCCTTCGCCTGTCTCTCTCACGTCTTCTGTCTGGCTGAAAACTCTCATGAATCCAGCACACAATACATAATCCCTTAAAGGAACAGACACCCACAAATTCTGTTATCGTTTACATTACCCTCATATAATTTCGAACACATACTGTATATTGTTATTTTGTTCCATGGGACAATTTTCAGATGTAATCTTTATGCATTATTTTCCCATAGGGATCGTTCACCCAAAACTGAAAATTCTGTCATTTACTCACCCACAAATTGTTTTAAACCTATGAGTTTATGTTTTTTTTTAACACAAAATAAGATATATTGAAGAACGTGTATAACCAAACAGTTGCTGGTAGCCATTGATTTATATATAGTGTTTTTCCAAAGTCAGTGGCTACCAGCAACTCCTTGGTTATCAACATTCATTAAACTATCTTCTTTTGTGTTCAAAAAAATCATACAGTTTTTGAACAAAGTAAGTGTGGGTAAATGATGGCAAAATGTTCATTTCGGGTGAACTATCCCTTTAATGTTCTAAAAAAAGATAAAAAGGCACCATAAACATATAATCCAAATAGTACATACTATTTTCCAAATCTTCCGAAGCAATATGAAGATCTTTTCAGAGAACAATTGCTTACATTTTGGTCTGTTAATCACACAAAGCTTTCGTATTTTCTCATGCTAAGGAGGTTTCTTGAAAATCACATGTAGTATGCTATGAACCACAAAAGTACGCTGTCGAGCTGTGTTTGCTCACTATATCTCAGTGAGCCTGTGCTTGCACATTCAGAGCTCAATAACTAAAGGTTGCAATATCACTTCCTGGTATTAAAAGTAAATAACAGCAGAAGGAAATCTTAATAGGATGACCTACTTTTGTACACACCTGCTTTTTTTTTTTTTCCTCAGGAAATGCTAGTAAATTCCTTTTCTTACTCCATCTTGGGGCAATGATTTGATTAGGCTGACTTCAAATGTCTGTGGGAAGCAAAGCAAACACACACACATACGTCAAGCCTGAACAGAAATAAACCTTCCACTGGACAAATCCCATTTACTCAAGCTTGAACAGGTGAAGTAGGGGTAATTCTCTGAAAATCTCCTCTCTTGATAAAATTACGTTTTCTTTGCTGTTGGTATCCAATGTGAGTCCAGTGTGCGCCGTCTTAAAATAATATTTAGTATTCAGTACTCGCAGATGTCCTGTTTCTCCCGGCAGACCTGATCTCTGATGAAATCTTTTACCTCTCAATTCTTAATACGAACCAGAAACCATGAAATGAAGTGGTATGTAGAAGTACTGTACTGATAGTGTAGAGAAATAGAGTGTGTATCAGTATTTTTATTCATTTTAAAGTTATTTTTGAAACTTCGGCTCACGATATGAATCACAAACTAAGCTCTATGTCGCGAGAAGATAAACAGCAGCTACATAATTTTCAAAAACATCTGTAAAAATGATCACAGCCTCAGCATCCTTATGATTACTGAACATGTTAGGATAATGGAAAGCTTTATACTGCCATCTGTTGGCCATACAGTATAATTACAAATTGATTTACATTGTGGACTGCAAATTAGCTGTTTTTAACAAACTATTACTCTAAGCTGTTGCATAATTGGTACAACTTTATGCATTTAAATGTTAAGGCAGTAGACTTAATAGCAAAATAGGGTTATTTATTTTACATATTAACATTTTATCTCAAGTTGTATAACTTGACATTGGCATCAGTGTACAACAGTTTTACTTTAATTAACAGTTGTATATAATGAATAATACACACTACCATACCAAAACATGGGGTCGTTAAGAGTTTATTTAAAAATATTAATCTAAAATTGTATTTATTTCATTTATTTTTTATTATTGTTTATTGATTTATTTTGTAAGAAATAATAGTTTTACTCAACAAGGACATTTAAACTGATCAAAAGTGACAGTTAAGACATTTATAATTAAACAAAAGATTTCGGTTTAAAATAAATGCTGTTTTTTATTTTTATTCATCAAGGAATAAAATATATCATGGTTTCCACAAAATATTAAGCAGCAAAAACTGTTCTCAACATTTATAATAATAATGAAGATTATTGAGCAGCAATACATTTGATATTTTATTGTAAAAAAAAAAAAAAGTGAAAAAAAACAGGAATATATTAAATTAAATTGCAATAATATTTCACAGTATTACTGTTTTACGTATTCCTGATTAAATAATTGCAACCACTTGGTGGGGGGGGACAAAAAAAAAAAAACATTTCTTTCAAAAACTTTAAAAGTCCTTACTGATGCCATTCATTTTTGAATAATAGTGTATATATAATCTATAAATAGTATTATTATATATTAGTATGCTACCAAATTGATGTAAAGTGATACTGCTAGGTTTAGAAACAGTCAGCATTCACAAAGACAGACACACAGACAATTCAAAAGTTTACATTCTAAATAAATACAGCCTGGAAATTCCTAATGAACCACAACCTCTATGACCTCGACTTAACCAGCAGAAACTGCGATGCTTGTCCAAGACCGACATACAAATATAGTTAACCCTACATAAAGATGCTAAAGGAGGACAGAAACTAGACACCTGGTCAATCAATAAAGGTGGTCTGATTGCTATTGCACTCTGTTTCCTGCATGTTTGGATGGAGAAACCTCAAGCATGCCCTTAACCCAAAAAAGTGTGAGGGATCCATGAGAATGGATTTGTATGTAGGAACCATTAAGTCTGATGACCGTAGTGAATAGTTCAATGGGACCAGCTGCATCTCGTCCTGCACTACTTTGATATTCCCATATTCCAGCATGCCGGGATCATTCCACTTATGTTGATTATTTTTATGATGGCCTTAACAGGAAGACAGTAAAGACCTACAATTAACCATTACTCAGAGATATATATATTATAAAAATATATATTTCACAATATATGTATATAGACTAAAATTTTTATTATTATAAATACTTTAAATTAACTATTAGTCCCATTTGTACTTCCCATGACAGACAGTCTAATTATAATATACTATAATATAATATCATATAGATAATTTCTGAATGTTATTATATATTTCTAAATTGATACTAATTAAAAAAAACAGTCCCATTTCTAATATAATTTCAATATTGAATACTTGAATTTAAAAAGTTTTTCTTAGTAATATGGCCAATCCAATAACATTTGGACAAAATTAAATTGTGAAAATGTTCTAAAAGTAATTATTATGATATACATATATATCCATTTATCCATCACTGGGATTTCATGGATTTGTACTGATCTTTATATACTTCATCTCTCCGAGCTCTTAAAGAACCCAAGTTCTTCTTAAAGAACGGCGCAATATTAACAAACTAACGCTGTTCTGAAGGCAGAAGATGCCTCTATCCCTCATTACACCATTATGAATTTATTGTTTGGTCTTTTCATTATTCTCACTCCATGAAATTTTCCACAATAGCAACACATCAATCAAACTCCTTTGTTATATATATATGATCATCTTTAGTCTCAATTCGTGCGTTTCAGCCTTTTCTACAAATAATCTTTCCTTTATCACCCTTAATGAGCGAAAACTCCACGGGCATAGAATGTGTCCTAGAGCGGCGCGTCTGAAAGCGTGTATACATGCGCGCGCCTAGTGGGTGACTTTTGGCAATGGCTTCTTCCATCTGTGAAGGGCTAGTATGTAGAGAGGAGGCTCACTGCAGAGGCTCTTCTCTGGCAAACATGTTTCTGGGTCTCCCCCTTGAACAGATGGACTTCCTAGGAAATTTAGACACCTTTAACCACCATCCATCTCTATAACAACCATGCGAACCAATCAAAAGTGCTAATTTACACCCACCATAACACTCCAAAAGCCAAGCAACCATTTCAGAATCAAATTGGTACCATTATTATGTGGGTCTGGGAGGTGAGTAAGAGTAATATCAACATGTTCTCGCAGTGTGGTCATAAAGCAAATAACTATTCGGAAAAAGGGCCTTACTGCATCAGTCTGAGACAAATAACACTTGTGCTGAAGGAAAAAATTATATGAAAGACACAAAAGACAGATTGCACACAAATTACTGGACAGCAGCCAGTTCAATTAAGACAGCTGTGAAAGGGCGCGTTTTTCTATCAGGTATCAGGATATATAGCATGTTCATACAGAATCTGTGGATGGCTGAAAAAATATACTGGACAGCACCTGCAGAATTCTCACGGTTCATGAAAATAAAACATTTATTCAACAAGGATATATTAAAGACTACAAAAGATTTCCATTTCAATTAAGTGCTGTTTTTCTAAACTTTCTATCCCTTAAATAATCCTGAAAACAAAAGTGTCAGTTTCCACTAAAATATTAAGCAGCACAACTGTTTTCAACATTGATGATAATAATAATAATAATAATAATAATAAAATAATAAAATAATGTTTTTGAGCAGTAAATCAGCTATTAGAATGATTTCTGAAGGATTCAGATTTGACATCACAGGAATTAATTACAGTTGTTTTGTTGTTTTAAATTGTAGTAATATTGTGCAATTTTAATGTTCTTCCTATATTTTTGAGCTTAAACTAATTTCTTTCAAAAATATTCATTATTATCTTAAAGAAGCCAAAAAAGACGAAAACTAATATACCACATTATTATTTTCCCCATATAAATAATACAATTTTCCATCTTGCTTCCCCTGCTGGTGACCTTTGATTTTGATTAAACTATTTTAATTTTGATGATTAGTTTTCCCTACTACTTCAGCTTCCAGAAGTATAAATAGAAAAACTAAAAATAGGCAAAAAAATTTACAGTTTTTTTTTTTTTTGGACAACATGAAAACATCTATTTTTGAAACCGATAAAATGAAAAAAGACACAATCAAACAACAAAGCTTCTGATTTTACTTTTGCTAACTATTTTTACCACATTTTTATGAGGAGTCCAAACCTATTAATCCATACAATTACAAAGAAAACAAATCATATGGTGAAATATGCTGTATAAATCTGAGTTTTGTGGTGTGTTCAAGTTCAAAGCGCTCCTCTCACAAACACTCCAAGTGTGATTCCAGTCAGCGGCGTGCCGCTGTGCATACTGAGGTGAACTGAAGAAGGGTCTTGAAAGGGAATTCTAAACAAACACATACAGTACAGTACTCACTGCTGCTTGAATTTGACCATGTGTTTGTGCCATGTCTAACAATATGTGTAGACATTTTAAAATTAAGCATCTGCACCTCTTTCATTTAAAGAAACAGTTCACCCAAAAAATGAAAATTTGCTGAAAATGTACTCACCCTCAGGCCATTCAAGATGTAGAGTTTGTTTATTCATCTAAATAGATTTGGATAAATTTAGCATCACATCACTTACTCACCAGTGGATACTATTGCAGTGCTGGTGCCGATCGAGATGAGCGTCCAACACAGCTGAGAAGAAACATGATAAAATCCAAACTATTTCCAAATTACTTCAGCCAATTAATTAATACCATACCTGGAAAGCATTATAAATATGTGGACTGGTATTTTGGACAGAAGTGACGGTTTAAATTAAAGGTGCAGTAGGAGATCTTGGAAAATGCTAACTGTAGCCTGATAGCACTGGAAGCGAACGATCCCACCCTCCCTGCAAATTGCCGTCCAAAGTCACGCCCCCTGAGCGCATATAAGCACACAGATCAGACGAACAGAGACAACATTACTACAATACATCATGTGTCATTCACCGATGAGAAAACGTCTTTTATTTAAGTTAGTAAAAGTACTACAGTGTCAGGAAGGAAGATCAGGTTGTTGATGTTTGCCTGCTATTCTCGCTCTGTCTGCATAGCGTACTGAATACGCTGATGATGTATCCTGTCTGCATGAACCGGGTGCGCAGAGGTATGCAAAATACACATGTTGACAGGCAGGTAGAAAAGTCAATTAAAACACTCGGACCGAGCGTTTTGATTGGACAAACATTTCTTGGTCCTACGCCTTCCACAGAATATATAAATAGATATAAATACATTTAGACCCCTTAACTTAATGATTGCTATCGGGATGTGGAGAGACTTTCAACCAGCATAACAAAAAATGTTTCTGAAGACAATCACCTATTGCACCTTTAAATTAAAATGCTTTAATGGCAGATTTTTTTCTTTCTTTCTTACAAACATGCAGCTTTTCACTTCACAAGACATTAACTGATGGACTGGAGTGGTGTGGATTATTGTGATGTTTGTATCAGCTGTTTGGACTCTCATTCTGACGGCACCCATTCACTGCAGATGATCCATTGGTGAGCAAGTGATGTGACATTTCTCCAAATCTGTTCAGATGTAGAAACAAACTCATCTACAACTTGGATGTCTTGAGGGTGAGTCAATTTTCTGCAAATTGTCATTTATGGATGAACTATCCCTTTAAAAGAGGGCCAGTTGCCACCAGAAAGAAACCCCATGAAAAAAACTCTTTTGCGTACCACAGCAAAAAAAAACAAAACAAAAAAACAGCCTACGGCTCTGAAACAATATGAGGGCGAGTAAATACTGACAGAATTTTAATTTTGGATGAACTATTCTTTTGATTAGGAGTCTATTAAAACAAATGAGTGGATTGGTGTTTAATCAAACTTCAATAACTTTAGACCAGATGATGTAGAATGATGGTCATAATCTTCTCAATTATGTGAGGGTCAATATATGATGGAATAAACCAAACTACCCCCTAAGAACAGTCACTAGGCATCTGGGGGACCTTCAGGATCCCGGAGGAGCTCTGAGCTCATTTCTGCACTGGACTAATAATAAACCCCTGGTATGATTAGTCACTCTCTCATCCATCTTCCATGTTTATTAATCTGCACCATCCCAAAGGTCACACACAGGGCATAACACAATCACTGGGGAGTCCAGCAATAGATGTTAACGAGCCTTTTAATATCAAGAAACTCCGCAGATGCCTCTGAATTGAAAAGTATGGTCTCATCTGTCTCATAAAGAGGGATACTGGAAAAAAATACAGCCATGATATTAGACTGGGAGTGTAATCAGCATGGCTGGCAGTGGCTTAATCTTGTGTGACTTGCACAAAATGAGGTATTGGAGTGGCCACAAGGAGATGTGCTGCTTGCTTGGGTTTTATTACTCTGTATTGAATCAGACCAACATGAAATACTGTTTCAAAGATGATTAGACCGTAACCTCAGAAAAACTGATGCACTTCTGAATGAAATCAACATAAGAAGCACCCAAAATGCATTCGAAAGTACCCTGAACTTCATGCCAAAGCTTGCAGCAGATCTTAGTTAGGGTAGATATCATTTTTCATTGGACATAAATGAAAACGAGGCTGTGGGGGATAGAAATTCAGTCTGTAATTGGTTGTACTGTTATACCTTGATGTTGTTTACGGTGGATCAAAACTCTACAGCACATTGGTTGTGGAAATTAGAGTATAACATTTTAAAAAGAATAGTTCAACCAAAAAAAAAAAAATCATGCTTACTGATTTGTAAACCAGGTCAAGATCCAGCTCAAAAAATGATTTTTACAAATTACAACACTGCTAAACTTAATGGGCAAAATAGTGCGCAAATCATATGGGTGACTTTTATGATACTTTTATGACACTTTTGTTTTTTAAAGATCTAAAGCAGAAGTCAACATTCATTTTAATTGCATATAAATAGAGCGATCAGAACAATATCACTATTCAATATTTCACCTTTCATGCCCAACAGTAGGGAAAATAAATAAACAAATAAAAAAAATAAACAAAATTCTGTTGTTGATCACTAAAACAAAAAAATATTAAAACTAATTTTTATTTCATAATGATATATAGTTTTTTTTAATCTGTAGAAGACAAAAATAAAATAATTTGTCAAATTAATCTTTTTATTTAATTTATTATTTAATTTTTTAATTTTTGTCAAAAAAAGGTCTTATTTGTTCCACAGAAGAAACACAAACACACAGGTTTGGAGTGACATGAGGGTGAGACAAAGATGACAGAATTATCACTTTTTGGATGAACTATCCCTTTAAAATTGCAACCTGTTGAAGTAACTGCATTTCAATTACCCGTCTCGTTTTCATTCCCACCAAATAAAACATGATGCCACTGAGATGAAACCATTCTAAGAATTGCAATCTTTTAGTCCAGGCTAGCTCTCATGAGCGCTTCCATGGCATTCTGATGACTATAGCACTGCCTCCAGGCCTGCAGTTGCATTATCTCTTCAAAACAAGCCAAAGACATACCCCAAGTTTGTCATTCTGCCAACCCAACAAAAGCCTCCTGGAGCAATCCATGAGGTAGACTCTGATTTAAAAGAAGCTTATGTTAAAGCTGTCATCCAGATCAAATTTACAACCCAAACTCCCTAAAACTACTGTCAATGTATTTCAAAAGCACTGGTGAGGGTGCAATAAATGCATCAAGTATGAGAGAGTTGGCTGGGGATGTCTTTGTTTAAACTTGTGGTGGAAGAACCAGGTAATGTATTATAATCCATCCATTTGTGAATGGTAATTGCACGAGAGAGGTTCCCCAATTCTAATGTGACCTCGGGGCTAATTTGTGTGCTGCTCTGAATAGTTGAGATGTCCATTAGCTTCCATCCATGACCTCTCTTAGCGTTTTGAGTGGAGCTTAGCTGAGACTGAATCATAAATTCAGTCCGGGCTTTTCTTTATGTTTGTGTCTCACGGCGGCCCACCTTGTTCTACATTTAGACCTTTTAGTGCTTTGAAGAACAAAAAAAGTGAAGCTTCACCGTTGCATTACGGACAGGAGTTCATTGGGGCCATCTGCTTCCCTGCTCATTGTGAAATCTATCACAGGGTATCGTATACCCTTCACTGTGACTGATAGCTATGCCATAAGCCGTTCTGTAAAACATTCTGTCCTGAAGGACGTTTTAACAGCACTTTTTACATTTACATTTACATTCATCTTCTTGGCAGATGCTTTCTTACTGTAGTGACATGCAAGAAAGTGCTTGTGGCAATTATTCTAGCTGGCAGCGTGCGGTACAAATCAACTACAAAGACAAAGCCAAAAATTGCCAAAAAGAACAATGCTCATCACACAAAGAAGTCATGGCTCGGAGGTAACAAGGCCCTGGAATGATGGTTGCTTTCTCAACCAGGTGATGCTCTCTGCTGAAAAAAAGCACATTTTAAGACAGTCTAACTGTGTATGTGATGGTCCAGATCAGGGCTGAGCAACTCTGGCCCTTGAGATAAACTCTCCTGCAGAGTTTAGTCAACCTTCACCAAACTCACATGCCTTTAGCTTTTTAGTAATCATGAAGATCTTGAGTAGCTTGGTGTGTTCGATCAGGGTTGGAGCTAAACTCCAAGTAAGTGGATCTCGAGGGCCAGAGCTGCTCATCCTTGGTCTGGATGGTCTCCCTGCATGATCAAGCATGTGTTTTGGCTGGTCTCCCAACCTAACCAGCTGGACAATCCCTAAAACCCCTCTAAAACCAACTAAAATGTTCTGACCAGCTAACAAGGGCCCCGAACCCCTCTAAAACCAGCAAACTAGACCAGCTAACTAGGTCTGACCAGCTAACAAGTGCCACAAACCCCTCTAAAACCAGCAAACCAAACCAGCCTGACCAGCTAACTAGGTCTACCCAGCTAACAAGTCAAGTATACTTAAATGTCATTTTAAAGTATATTTCTGAGAAGTACATAAAGCCCGTTTCTGAGAAGTACATAACAAGTAGACTAAAAGTATATTTTCCTATTTTTAGTTTAAAAGAAGTATACTAATAGCACACTTGAATAAACTTATTTTTCGTAAGGGTAACTAGGTCTGACCCGGCTAACAAGAGGCACAAACCCCTCTAAAACCAGCAAACCAGACCAGCTAACAAGTGCTACAAACCCCTCTAAAACCCCAAAAAACAGACCAGCCTTACAAGCTATATAGGTCTGTGCCTCTAACAAGTGCCCCCAACTCCTCTAAAACCAGCATAATGACAAGCTAACATGTCCTCCAAACCTCTCTAAAACCAGCAAATATGATCAGCTTAACCAGCTAACAAGGTCTGACTAACTAACAAGCGCCCCAAACCCATTGAAAACCTGCAAACCATACCAGCCTGGCCAGTTAACTATAGGTCTGACCAGCTAATAATTCCACAAACCCTTCAAAAACCCACAAATCAAACCAGCCGAACCAGCTAACAAGGTCAGACTAGCTAATAAATGTCACAAACACCTCTAAAAACCACAAACCAAACCAGCCTGACCAGCTAACTAGATATGACCAGCCAACAAGTGCCTCCAAGTCCTCAAAAACCATCAAACCATACTCCTGCAAAACCATTCTGACCATCTAATAAGGGCTGACCAACTATCAAGTGCTCCAAAACACTCAATCCAGCAAAACCAGATCAGTCTGACCAGCTAACAACCCCCAACCCCCCCTAAAACCAGCAAACCAGATCAGTCTGACCAGCTGACAAGACCCCAAATCTCCTCTAAAACAAGCAAAACCAGATCAGTCTACCCAGCTGCCAAGTCCTAGCTGGTGCAAACCATGACCAGATACGGTTGCTTAGCTACCATAACACCACTGCACAACTGAGCAATGCCCATCTGACACATAACCAAATGAAGGTGAACTTCAGAAAAAAAAACAAGAAAAAAAACATTGAACATATTAGTTCCCCCAGCAACCGAGTATCTGCTGAAGCAAAAGTGATTCTGTTGTATCATGAATCAGATGAAATACTCAGCCTGCATTTGTAACTCCAAACAAGCTTCCTCTTCCCACTGCTGCACTTTGTTTGTAATGTTTTTGTAGTTGTGAGTCCACACTGAAGTTCTCATCAAGATCATTTGTTTCATCCCTTGGTTGCAAGCAGTGAGACTGCAGATGAATATTTAATGACCAGCATTATTCAGATGCTGGATCGATTTTGTACGCAAACTGTCTGGGAAAATGTCTTAGTACCACAGAGCTGGACCGCAGCCCTAAATTTCTCTTTTCCTCTATCCTTATTCCTTCCAACGATTTAGTTTTATTGATGTTCAACAGCTTCAGTTATGCTTGTTTATGGTATCAAGCTAGCATTCGGATACAAAACAAACCTGAGGTAGTTTTGTAGCATTGCTGTACATCTCAATCCACAAATCCACAAATACATATATATAAATATAATATTTCTTCATCATACATATATCTATCTTCTATATTTATGGAGAAAAAAAAAATTATAGATAAGATACTATATCTATTAGATATTAATATATATAATTAGAAAATACTGTTACTTGCTGGAATATAGCTTATATTACTAAATTTAGAAAAATAATTCTAAATATTTAAAATATATACATTCACAATAATTCAAATAATGCACTCAAATCACATGTAAAAGATAGATCATCTTTTAATAAAGAAATAAAAAACGACCTTGAGTGATATGCTGATATAGAATAAAATAATAAAAATAAGAAATCTAATATATAATTAAATCCACCAACTAGTTATGTTGTTCAATAATTATATGTATTCAATATTTTATATATTGATACATTATTTATGCTAATGTAGAAAAGATCATTTTAAACAAATACATATATTATATAACAAATGATGAGATACATTATTTTTAAGTAATTTGAATTGATATATTGTATTTATCCATATAATATAATAATGCATATATAATAATAATAAATAATACAATAATACATATATTAAATAGTCATAATATAATATAATGTATCTACAAATAAAAACAGAGATTCGTCTAAGCATAAAATCATGATTTATATACATGTGATATATTATATATAATATATAATCTGAGGCTGTTGCTAGATATTGTTACCCTACAACAGCAGACAGGAAATGAGATGGGGAGACTTCTTGAAACATCCCTGCAGCCTCATGCATTAATCACAGGCAATCTCTAAAGTGCGTAATTCCAAGATGGACAGGAAAATGATTTTGCAGATCGGTGATTGTGTCATTCAGCCGAGTCCCTTCCGCTAGGGAGTGACGCAGGACAAGGTCACCTCATTAGCATGGCGTGAATAAAAGCTAGTGTGCTGTGGCTTCAGGAGTTCGCTTGGTGGCTGGCATTCTCTGACATTTTTGTGGCAGGTGAGCGCAAGAAAAGGGTCTTTAAAACTGATATGATAAGAAAGCCAGGTCTGTTGACATGACAACAACTTTCTGTGGGGGATAGCACTGTATCCATTGTTACTTCTGTCCACACTTTGTCCTGGAGCAAAATCACAATGTAAAAAGGAAAAACCGACTTTAAGATTCCCACTGTATATTACAGAGCTGTGGGATTTCACACAGCCTTTTTCTTTAAAAATGCAGAAGCACCATCTGGCATGCAGGGTTTTGATTTGTGACATCTTGGGATTAGAACAGCAAAGGGCCCCGTGAAACTCAGCGATCAAATAAAAAATAAATTAAAAAAATCATAAATTATTTATTTAAAAGCTGTGTAATGGATTAAATAATGAATTTTCTAATTTGAAACACTTGATAATTGGAATATATGAAGACACTTGGGTCGTTTTATACTGAACAATCCTTTATTCTCAAAGTCTTTCAAGTTATGAGTAATGCCATTAGCCTTAACCTCACATGTTCCACAGGGATGCATTTCACATCAAGGCCTATATCAAAGGTTGTTTTTTCCCCCAGTGGTTATATATTGATTACTTCTAAATGTTGTTTTAAATTTTATGGAACATTCCTATGAACTAATATGATTTTGCCTGTCAATTTAGCGTACTCATTCATGATCAATATTTTTTTGGTGTATGAATAGAATTAAGGACAGGTGCCCAAAGGCATATTACTTTTACTTTAACAGTAGCTGGAGTTTTATTAACACTAACCTTTATACAATTAGCACAGCTATAATTGTTAAATAGACAGGCAATAAAGTGTAGACACAAGCGATAACTGACATTAGGTAGTAATTTATCAAAGTCAAATGATATTAAAGTAAAATAATTTACTCAACCTTATGTCATTCCAAAGCTGTATGACTTTCTTTAATTAATTAAATTAAATTAAAGATAAAATTACGATAATTTAATGAATATTCGGATGGGTGAATTTAATGCAACAGCATTAACATTGTGACTCTCTTAGATTACCCAAAAGTGATAATTCTTTAATCAATTACCTGCCCTCATGTCGTTCCACATCTGAATGTCTTCTTTTGTGTTCTGCTGAAGTAGGTATTTTGATGGTATTCTATTGAATGGATAAAAAACAAACAAAAAAAAAAAAAAAACTGACATTTCTCAAAATATCTTTGGGTTCCATAGAAGAAAGTAATACAGGTTTGAAATTATACGAGAGAGAGAAAATTACAGAATGATTACAGATTTGTTGGGTGAACTATCCCTTTAATAAAAGACCCCAAGAGTGTCACATTTAGAGGTGTCACTACGGGATGGGGGGACCCATGCTGGATGGTCAGGAGATCACTGGTGCCCACCTTGACTTAAATGTTAAAATTGCTTAAATATCAGAGTATTTTTCATCAAATGCATCAAAGCAGTTGGAAAATGATCAGCGAGCCATTTGGACTTTTAGTTATGCTAAGGTGAACGTCTCGGTTACGTATGGTAACCCACGTCCCCTTTCAGTCCCCCGGTCTTACGACGTCAACGTCAGATGACCGACGAATTGGGATCCTCACAAAGGGCCACAGGTACTGCCCCTTCCAGTGTCCTGTGGAAGTCACCTGCTCCCATACTTTTTGGCGTAGGCCAGGACTTGCACAAGAGGACCAGCTACTGCTGCTATGGCACTACCCAATGAGTAAGACTGGATAAAAACTGGGAAACGTACCCGTTCTACTTGAAACAGGAACGTTGCGGAAGCCCCATCCTTACCGAAGGAGGTTTCGGAAGCAAATACACATATGAACATTCCTTAGGTGCATATGGAATAATGGAGGTGATTGAACCCTCTTGGATTGGCAGAAGTCTGCCGGGGAAACACGGCCTCTTATTCTATACCGTGGACTTTACACATATGGATCCACTTAGGTCTTACATATGGAACCCAGCCTTCTACCGGTTCTCGAGGATTCAACGAGTGAAGGCCTGGCGCCGGACGCTCCGCCACGTCTGGCTGCCGAGAGGACGGAGGAACTCAACAGGGTCTACATCTGGACTCTCGGAGTGTTTTAACAAGACGACCGACAGTCAGGCATCTCAGGCTTCTCCCCGTTTGAGGGGTGAGACACAGGGGCTCCACACGATGGCTATAGAATGCTAGCGGACATGTTAGGGGTCGCCCAGCCCGCAGCTCTACAGATATCTGCCAGCGAGCGCCAGAGCCAGCGAACAGTAAGAGCAAACACTCTGGTGAATGAGCTTGCAAAGAACGGGCAGGGCACACGTGCCTGATACGCCAAAGTGATGGCGTCCATTATCCAGTGGGCCATCCTCTGCTTAGAGACGGCATTCCCCTTCTGCCGGCCTCCAATAGACAAAGAGCTGGTTTGAGGTCCTGAAGCTTTGTGTCCGGTTTACGTAGCACCTTAAGGCTCGGACGGGGCATAGCAAAGCTAGGGCTGGGTCTGCCTCCTCCGAGGGCAGCGCTTGCAGGCTCACCACCTGATCCCTGAAGGGAGTAGCGGGAACCTTGGGCACATAGCCGGGCCGGGGCCTCAGGGTTACCTGGGAGTCAGCCGGCCCGAACTATAGAAACGAATCGTCGACCGAAAATGCGTGCAGGTCCCCTACCCTCTTGATGGGGGCAAATGCAAGCAGGAGCAGAGCTTTCATTGACAGAAACTTCAGCTCAACTGCCTGCAAAGGCTCAACTGGGCCCTGCTGTAGCTGCTGTGAGCACTCGAGTCAGGTCCCAAGAGGATATAGAGGGCGGCCGTGGAGGATTTAAACTTCCCGCCCCCTTAAGGAACCTGATGACCAGGTCATGTTTCCCCAGCGACTTCCCTTCTACGGGGTCGTGGTTAGCAGCGATTGCAGCGACATAGACTTTGAGGGTGGAGGGAGACAGCCTTCGCTCCAACCCTTGCTGCAAAAAGGACAGCACGACTCTGATCGGGCATCTTCGGGGGTCTTCTCGGCGAGAAGAACACCACTCAACGAACAGGTTCCACTTCAAAGCGTAAGCGTGTCTCATAGACGGTGCTCTCGCTGAAGCGATGGTGTCACTACCTCTTGGGGTAGGTCACTTAGAACCTCCGTGTCCCGTCTAGGGACCAGACATGAAGTTTCCAGAGGTCTGGACGCAGATGCCCCATCTCTGAGTCAGTAGATCCTTCCTCAGAGGAATCGGCCAAGGAGGGGCTGTCGCGAGGAGCATTAGTTCTGGGAACAAGGTCCGGGTAGGCCAATAGGGTGCCACCAACAGGATCTGCTCCTCTTCCTCCCTGACCTTGCACAGTATCTGTGCAAGAAGGCTCACTGGGGGAAATGCATATTTGCGAAGGGCCCGCGGCCAGCTGTGTGCCAGTGCATCCGTGCCGAGTGTTCCCTCGGTCAGGGAGAAGAACAACTGGCAGTGAGAGGTTTCTGGAGAGGC
Organism: Sinocyclocheilus anophthalmus; assembly: GCA_018155175.1. NCBI lineage: Eukaryota > Metazoa > Chordata > Actinopteri > Cypriniformes > Cyprinidae > Sinocyclocheilus > Sinocyclocheilus anophthalmus. Next base: position 93,359 of record JADLZN010002889.1, read on the forward strand.
AAACAGGTCTACGATGTGATCGCTCGGCTCCGAGGCGAAAAGCTGAATATGCGCTGCATCTGCTGCCTACTTATACTCACGCTGTGATCAGCGGCAGCTGGATACAATAATCGCATGCCAATGTGCATTGGCTCGTTTAGTTTACACTCGAAGTAGATTGGTCTCTCTAAGCAAGATCCCAATTCGTCGGTCATCCGACGTGACGTCGAGAGTTACCGACTGAAAGGGAACTAACACTAATGCTCAAAAAAAAAAGATTAATCAATGCTTCTTTGCAACACCTTAAAGCACTTATGAAATCAAATTTGAAGTGTTTTTTTTTTTTGCTTTTAGTATGAATATCTTAGCCTGAAAGGGATAGTTCATCCAAAAAAGAAAATTCTGTCATTAATGACTCACTCTTATGCCGTTCCAAACCTGTAAGACCTTCGCTCATCTTCGGAACACAAACTTATTTTTGATTAAATCCGAGAGCTTTCTGACCCTGCATAGACAGCAACGCAACTGACATGTTTAAGGCCCATAAGATAGTAAAGACATTGTTAAAATAGTCCATTTGACATCAGTGGTTCAACCTTAATGTTATTAAGCTACGGGAATACTTTTTGTGTGCAAAGAAAACAAAAATAACGACTTTATATAATTTCTTCTCTTCTGTGTCAGTCTCTGCTGCACATTCACGAGAGTACCATGACACATGCAAATCATGTTTTGTGTCAGTGTCACATGAACCTCCACTAAACATATATTATACTCTGCTACAGAGACACAATATTGAAGAGTGGATCATATGCACAAGTTGGTGAGGACTATTAACTTATTCAACCTATTTGAATTCTAAACAGAATGCTGTATTTTAAAGTGCAACGGAGAAGATTAAACATCACAAATGGTTTGACATCCTTGGTATTATAAACAGCAGAGAGAAGACCGGTGCCATGCACCGGCATATATTACACACTTTTCAAACGTTTGTTTCCCCTAGTACAAGCAGTTCTATATTAAATCTAAAGTGGAATCTATTGGACTAATATATGTGGCTACCATAAGTGGTGGCTATCATAAGCTGTTAAATGCTGCCTTGCCAGGTTGTGACATAAATTAAATGCTACTTGCTATTTTAAAAAAGGGAATGAGCCACTCTATATGTTCTGCCCTCTTTACCCGTTTCAGTCAGTTACGTTTATGTAACAAAGTTCGTAGTCACGGGAAGAAGGAGGCGGAACCGGCGAACATTCAAACAAAACTTTAATAATACAATAAACACAAAATAGCACGACAGCCCCTCGCGGACGACTGTCACGCACAAACAGAACCAAAACGCAAAATAAAATCCAGGCCCGGTCCGCTCTCGTCACTGTCGTAGCTCCTCCTTTTATCCTTCCAGAGCTCCTCCGTGGGACTGGAGACCGGTGAGTGGTGCAGGTGTTGCTCAGTATTAATTACTCCACAGGCCCCGACTTATCACAGTTTAAATTACTTAAATATCTATTTGTTTTTTTACAACTTCATCATACATGATTGATTTATTTCTTGTAATGTGACTTTTTACCCTTGTGCAATCCTTATGAACAGTTTGTCTTTTCAGTTTTTTTGTTTGATATTTTGCTTGTGTTAATGCCAACTGCATAAATTTGGGCACAAGTGTGTATTTTTAATATAATTTTAATATTTCATCTGCATTCCCCATTAAAACCCATTAAAACTGCAATTTTTAATCCCATGGCCATTTAACTATAAAATGATGCAGTCTTTGTTAATAGGCTTTCATTCTGTTGGCAAGGCTTCAAAATTAAAATATTTACTTTTTTTTACATCAGATGGTGCCATTTTCTCGGGTTTGTCCTGTTTTCCTTGTATTATAGAGCCAGTTGGATAAATTATGCAGCTATAATTGTGTGGGTGTGTTGGTATGGATGTCAGAGTGTGGTTTGTATGTGTGTCCTAAATACAATTTTTGTGTGTTTGTGTGTGCGTACCTGTAATGTTTGAGAGAGAGAAATGATACTGTACTGTGAATCACAAATCCCACCGCTGTGTATGTCAGCACAGCTTTGCTGGAATCTAATGGGAAAAGTTTGGCGCTGCACCCAAACAAAATCTTACTAAAAGCTCTTTTTTTTTTTAGATATCAACATCAAATTTGGAACACAACTTGTTTAGATTTATGGCTTTGATTTTCTTGCAATTTTTGAGTTCAACATGTTTTATAAAATATATATTTTATATAAAACATTGCTCATAAACGTAAACCTCTATAACCTTTTGGGTTTCATTTTTTTCTTTTTTACAACTTTTTTAACTTTCTCTAAAATGAGATCAAACTTAAGTCTGTACTCCCAAGCTTCAAATTTTTATGACACTGACATTTTTGTCCACTATGAACCTATGTGTAACTTTTTTAAATTGACGCACAAGGGTTAAATCTCACAATCACAAATTCATTACTTATAAATGTGGATTTATTTCTTGTAATCGTGGCTTTAATCTCACAATTGCAACTTCATTACTCATAAATACGATTGTATTTCTTGTAATTGTAACTTTAAATCTCACAATCACAAATTCATTACTTATAAATGTGCATTTATGTCTTGTAATTGTGCCTTTAATATCACAATTGCAACTTCATTATTCATAATTGTGACTTTATTTCTTGTAATTATGACTTTATACATCACAACTCTAACTTTATTTCTTGTAATTGTGACTTTAAATCTCACAATTGCAACTTTTTATTTCTTGTAATTGTGACAATCTCACAATTGCAACTTCATTACTCATAAATTTGATTTATAATTGTTACTTTAAATCTCACAATTGCAACTTTTTATGTCTTGTAAATATGACTTTAAATCTCACAATTGCAGCTTCATTACTCATAAATTTGATTTATTTTTTGTAATTGTGACTTTAAATCTCACAATTGCAACTTTTTATGTCTTTTAAATGTGACTAAATCTCACAATTGCAACATTTTATTTTTTGTAATTGTGACTTTAAATCTCAAAGTTGCAACTTCAGTGTTCAAAATGCAGTTTACTTCTTGTAATTGTGACTTTAAATCTCACAATCACAACTTCATTACTCAAAAATGTGATTTTATTTCCTGTAATTGTGACTTTTTATCTCCCAACTGTGAGTTTATTTCTTGTAGGGATATTTAATAGGTCAATATACAATAGTATAGCAAACAGTTTCTTACTCGGTGAAGTGTTCACTCTATTCCTGATGTGTCACAAAGAAGCTCTGAATTCATTTTCCCCTCTCCTTCTGATCTGAGAAAAGCACAGAGAAACACACTGATATTATGCAGGACTGAGACTAAATATATCCTCAGATGTTAGAACCCATCTTGTGGACACTTCGTTTCGCACACATTCATTTCTCTGACATCTTTGCAACGTACAAGCGATTAATTTCACGTTGTTCTGAAACATGGATTCACTTACAAATCAGAGAGAGAATGTTATGGTGAAACTGAGAGTTAGGAACTGTCTGTTCTTCCTCCACTGGCCAGACTAAAAATGCAAGTCATACTCTTTCAAAATAATCAATTTCCAATGCCTATGTTCTAAATTGAAGATAAGTGGACAAAGGTGATTTTCATGACATGGGAAAGAGAAAAACGAATGTTGCCACTGCAGCAGCAGAGAGCAGAAGAGGCGCCGCCAGCAACCCATCTATAACTGCTCAGTGTCAACCATGAAATTGAATAAAAAGTCATATAATTTATAAATGAACCCCTTATTTCTGTTTAGTGTGCCAACTGCAGTCGTCATGGGCAGAATGAATAACATTCTAGGTCCATTCTACAGATGAGTTCTGCGGCCAGACTTTAAGGTTACTGAACAGTAAAGATTTTTTTGTTGATTTGTTCTGCCAGTTTGCAATCTTAAAGGAATATTTTACTCAAAAATGAAAATTCAACATTATTTAGTCACCATCTGGACATGTGCCATGGGCACCATATTTGATTTGAGACTGTTTGTGGAGGTGAAGATTATGATTTCAGAAGACTTGGGATATAGTGCGTTAGTGATATGGACTAGTTTTATGATTTTTTTTTTATCCTTTTTGACAGTAGCAGTAGTCTTGTCACAGAATTACTGCAGGATAAAGGGATGTTATTAACATAATTTTGACATCAATAGCAAAATCTAAAGAAAATTTAATGATTTTAATTAATACATTGATTTGATGAAAATATAACAAAATGACAAACAAGTCTAGAGAAAAAATCACACCCAGAAAGAATCTAGAAAGAGTATGACTATTTCAAATAATTCAAGTACAACAACACACTATAACACTGATGATGAATCACAATATTACAATAGTAAAATTCTATTGTTGTTTCAGGAGATCAGGTTTTCCCAGCAAGGACAGATTTCACTTGTTGTTTGTTAAATGTTGATAAATGTGTACATGTATGCATTAAATGTTTTAATATTTGGTTTACTTTTGTACTTTCTCATCAACAATGATATTCACTGAACTATTTATTTTAAAGAATAGTTTACAGAAAAATGAAAATTTTCTAAAAATGCACTCACCCTCAGACCATCCAAGATGTACAGTAGAGTAGAGTAGATGAGTTTGTTTCTTCAGTGGAATATATTTGTAGAAATGTAGCATTACATCAGTCTGCAATAAATGGGTGCCGTCAGAATGAGAGTCCAAACAGCTGATAAAAATATCACAATAATCCACAAGTAATCGACACGACTAATCCACAATCCATCAATTAACGTAAAGAAGAAAAAAAATATTTGTATTAACTTGTATTTTGTCTAGAAGCAATGGTTTAGTTATAACACCTTATTGATGGATTTGTTTATTAAAAAACATTCAGCTTTTTGAATCACAAGACATTAATTGATGGACTGGAGCGGTGTGGATTACTTGTGGATTATTGTGATGTTTTTATCAGCTGTTTGGGCTTTAATTCTGACGGCACCCATTCACTGCAGAGGATCCATTGGTGAGCAAGTGATGCTAAATTTCTCCAAATCTATTCTGATGACAAAATAAATTAATCTACATATTGGATGAGCTGAGGATGAGTAAATTTCAACAAAATTTTCATGTTTGGGTGAATTACTATTTCAAAGACACACACCCCTGCAGAAGCTAGCAGTCTGCATCAGCAAGCACTATAAATGGATTCGAGCATTTAAATGCTTTTAATTGGTCCTATCCGAGCCATCACTAAAAACTTAATGTGTACTTTCACCCTAACAGGTTTAGTTTAAGAGTCATTGGGGATGAGACTGCAGCCAGCGTCTTTATTTCTCAGCTATTCTGTTGTATTTTGCTCATTTCTTTTGTCTAGGTTTAGAACATCCCAAATGTTTATAGTTTAACAGCGCACAACCCACGCACTCCCAGCCAAAACCATTTATTGCACCTGATAATGCTGTTTTAGGGGCTGTTATGCTCTAAAATACAATAGATTAAGTCGTGCCTTGAAGGGAAAAAGAATCTCTCTGCAATATTACATAATGTATACAAATATGTTTGTACATGGCTGAGACTGAACAACGCATAAAGGCATACAGTGAGAGCCCAAAAGGCAGATGACACTGTACCCTCCCAACCACATCACGGCTGCACTCCCACACTGCGCTTCACAGAAAACACATTCTTTTAAAAATCTTTATCAAAGTACTTTTGATAAAAAGGCATCCTTGAGGCCAAATTCTGAATCATCTTTTTTGGGTAAGTAAAAGGAAAGAGACAATGAATGCAGAAACAACATATGCTGTAAACACACTGTTCTGTCTTTCCTTTCATGCGTTATGATGACCTCGCTTCGCACTCCAGGATTGCTTTGAATGTTTTTTTGGAAGATCAAACCACACTGGATGATCTGGCTCTATGACACGTGGAGAATACATTTTAAACTTCTGAGGGATGGTTTTTGCTTCTTGCATAAAAAAAACCACAAATACTGTAGATCTTTTGTTTGTTTTTACATGTGAGTGACTGCATTCTTAGCTTATGTAAGGGGGGTTTTTTTTATCTGCTTATATGAAAAAAAAAAAAAAAAAAGTTTTGTATGTAAAAGTATGTCGTAGCAACAGTAAAGAAGCACTGGGTGTATTTAATGCCAACATCTTCATACAGTGAATCATACTCTATTCATACTGTGAATCATAATCAAATTAGATCCAATTCATAACTTTATGAAAAATGTCTGTGCATTGAATTCCACAAAGTATAATTTAAGATGGAAAAACTGCATATTTCAGTGTCAATTTTGCAATATGATTATATAAAAGCTAACCAAAATGCCACTCATAATAATAAAGAATGAATGAATGAAGGATAACAGAATGGATACATTCGATTTTTTTTAAGATGCTCAAAAATATGAAATCAAATAAAAAAAAATAATAAAAAAAAAATAATAATAAAAAAAAAAAACAGAAAATAAAATAAAATAAAATAAAACCTTTGGCTGACAGTTAGCATTAATAGTTCACCCAAAATGTAGCTAAAAATGTACTCACCCTCAGGCCATCCAAGATGTAGATGAGTTTGTTCCTTCATCAGAATAAATTTGGAGAAATTTTGCATTACATCACTTGCTCACCAATGGACTCTTTGCAGTGAATGGGTGCAAAACCCAGAGACACAGACATGGAGTCCAACCACAGAAACAGAACGAGAAAAACATCACAATAATCCACAAGAAATCCACACCACTCAACAATAGTTCCTCATATTAGTTGCCATTAGCTGCCAAAATTATTAACCCTTCAGAAAGAAAAACAGCTTAAACCATCAAGGTGGGTAGTTTATTATTCTTATGGTCTTGATTGCTCTAGTTTATGGTAATTCAACTGATATCTCAGGTGGACCAGCTGGCAAGAGCCCAACATTCTTCTAAAACCAGTAAAACAGATCAGCCTTACCAGCTTGTCCCTGCTGTGATACCAGTTAAGTGTCTAGTTTAAGCTATTGCTTTGCAGAAAAATCATAAAATAGTCTTCATTTCTTTTTAGATATAAGAACAATGCTAAAGTTAAATGACCAATTACAATGAACTTTAGGTAAGATTAGATCACAATGATTCTCAGCTATATTCAAACAGTGGTTACTCTCAGTTAATCCTTCCTAGGGGGACAATCTTCAACTCTCAACTATAAAGCACACTGCACTACTCATACAATGCTCTCAGTTTTGAGAACTGTAGTCTTGAAAAAAGATTTTCATGCAATTACATTATCTCCAAACTGGATTATGGCCTGGGCTAATGGGGCCACTGCCACAGGGGCCAGAAAACTGGAAACAAGCCAGTGCAGATGTAAATTGGACCTAGATAGATGTTCGTACTGTATGCCAGTCAGTGTTATTTTATTATTTATTTCCTACTATTATGGTATTTATTAAAGCAATAAGCCCCAAGAAGCTGTGGTTTACAGTGAATTTATAAGGGGCGTTGTTAGGCATGACGCAAAGCAGCCCCTTAGCTGTTATAAATTCACTGTAAACCATAGCTTCACGGGGCTTATTGCTTTTATAAAATAGTTATTCCATATACACAGTAAGGTTTGACAAAATAGAACGGAGCAAACAAAGTGTAATCATATTAATACAAATATTAATCTTCCGCCAAACAATGTAGTTCCTCAGAAACGGTTGTAGTTGCAACAAAGTGGTTGCCGAGCAACACACAGATGTAAACAAAGTTGTATGTTTGTAGAGTGATTTAAAACAGCTTCGAACTCAGCTCAACCAATCAGAATCAAGTACCGGAACTATATGTTTTATAATAATATTTTGAATTAGCTTTTATTTTGAGTTTTCATTTTATTTTGAGTTTAGTAATTTTGCTCTGTGCTTTCCTTGTTATTTATGTATTTATTTATTGCAAATATTGTTATTGCTAAACATCTCTTAAAACTCAGGGTAGCTTTTATGTGATTATTTTGCTTATTTATTTTGATAGCTTGTTTTCTTTTTGTATTTTGTATTTTAATGTATTTTTTTTACCCCACCCCCTTGTGTAGGCACTTGACGAGTGTCCGCCCCGGACTGTTGAGTGTGTTTTCTCCCACATGTCCCCGTTGACCAGTTTCTACCATGTGTGTTGCTCCATTGGTTCACTATGGGTGTCATTAGACTAGTTTAGTCAGGTTTTAAAGTGTTCAAAGCCCACCCGTTTTGATTAAGTGTATTTTGTTGCCGTTGTTTCCCCATGGATCGCCTTGCTGCTTTGTTCGTCTCCCTAGCCTGTAAGGACCTGCCCCTTGTGGAGTATGTGGTTGAGTTCAGCCAGCTCGCCGTTCTAATTCGGCAATCGACGATGCTGCGATGTGAACTACACCGGTTCTGGATCGGGGCAAACTACCACCGCCCCGTCGACCTCCCAGACACCACTGGACTGAGCTGGAGGGAAGCTATCATCCGGTGTGTTTTAATGCTCAAAACTCAGCAGCAACATTTCTTTCAGTATATCCTTTGCGCTTAACAAAAGTGAAATGTGTTAGATTACATTTCCTGTGTAAAAGTCAGCCTTGCGGTGTCGTTCTTCACATTTGAGATTGATTCAGACGTCGTAGGCAGAACAGAATCATGGACAGTGGGGGATAAGTGGGATACTGCACAAGAAGCTGGTAATCATACGAAAGGTAGCTGTCACCGAATCGTTGAAAGCTATAATAACTATCATCTTGAATCTGTCATCTGCTTTGTGAGAGACTCTATGGCATTGCAAATGATGATATAGTACCAGACCAGGTGTTCCCACAGCTGCTCCACTGTAGACCACACAAACTTCTGGAAAATGCACATAACTGAAATCACAACGGGACTCTTTTTTGGGTACTTATTATATTGATTCAAGAACAGCAACCACCATCGCTCAAATTGTCCTGAGTTAAAATCCCCTTCTGGCTGCTTTAAACGACTGTAATGTGCGGTTATACAGTATTCTGCCAAAAGGATCCCCTCCAAAAATGGATTTATCCTGAATTAACCTCTGTGGAGGCAGCATTTCTATAGAGAGCATCAAGGTATTGTTTAATAAAGCATCACTTGGCAAAAACCATCAGAATTTCCGAATGCATCAGATATGTAGTTAATCTGATTTAATGCGGTTGATTCGGGAACAGGAGTGAATCGAACTCGGGATTTGTGTGGGGGCGTCCGAGGCTGTATAGTTCTCCACAATGTAAGTGTGAATTTGACAGCTCTTGCTTTGTCATGCTAATCTCACATTCAGGTGGTTCAACGGAAACACAAGATATAAGAAAACATAATCTTCCATTATATGACTGACAGACTGCAACGGTTTGAGTTAAAAACCTTCGTTTGTGTTCTACTGAAGAAACAAAGTCCCCTACATCTTGGATGCCCTGGGGGTAAGCAGATAAACATCAAATTTTCCTTTTTGGGTGAACTATCCCTTTAACCCTTAAATGCATACCTCAGTCCTTTAGCGACCCGGGACATCATTCTCTACCCTCTCCCTCCTTTCAGTTTTTAAAGTTAGACATCATCTTTCTTAGTATTCCTCAATCTATTCATTATAACATATAATAAGAAAAAAATTTAAAGATATAACATACAGGCCTGTTTTTTCTGATAATTTTTTTTATAAAAAGTGTATAGGGTCGACCCGAGGTATGTACATTTTAAGTAATTTTGTCCCTGCGCTAACGTTTTACATATCTGATGACTCAATATGTACAATATATCTTTATTCCTCGAGGTGGCACTGTTTGATAGACAACGATGACTTGATGTTTCACTCATAATTACTGCAGCCATGTAACAAACGAATATCATCAGCAAACATTGAACTGGTTTGAATGCTGGTCAGAGCAATTACTATACGCAATGAATATAAATGTCACTGTCATTTGATGCTTGATGTGGTGAATAAGCTGCTAGTGATCTGCTCTGTTTTTTGCCACGGGATTAACATCCCGTGGTAACTAGGATTTACACAAGCTTCAGTCTGGATCCAGAACACCTGAGAAGAGATGATGCCAACCCCTCAGAGGACCTCAGATGATGCCAACCCTAAAACAACATACAGAACTACCACATTTTGCTATAAGTTTGATTGCATAATATAATTATTGCTGTTAATAGTGTTTATCGTCTGTTTTATTACGTCTTAAATGTATTTTTCCGTACTGCTGTTTCGTCTGGTCAGAGTAGAACTGGCCCCCCGACTGAACCTGGACTCTCCCAAGGTTTTTTCTCCATTCTGTCACCGATGGAGTTTTGGTTCCTTGCCGCTGTCGCCTCTGGCTTGCTTAGTTGGGGACACTTCATTTCCAGCGTTATCGTTGACATGATTGCAAAGATATTATTTAAACTGAGCTGGATGTTGACATCACTGAATTCAATGATGAACTGTCTTTAACTGAAAAATGAGTGTTTACTATTGTAATTTTGCATTATTGACACAATATTATCCTAATTAATGCTGCACAGTTGCTTTGACACAATCTGCATTGTATAAAGCGCTATATAAATAAAGGAGACTTGACTTGACTTGACTTGACTTGATCAAAATATTGAATATGAAGTCATTGAAAAAGATTGTTTTGAGAATATGGTTGAGATTGTGAATGTGAGACAGATGCTGAATGTACTGTGGAATTGCGCTCTGACGATGACAGCGATGGTAAAACCATCTGCTCAAACTGAACCCTTCTAACTTTCAAAAGGTAACGAAATATACTTTATTTTATTCTTCTGTAATTGTTCCTTAAAATATCAAGAGAGTTTTTTTTTGCTATTGCAGCAGTTAAATAAATATCCATCCGCGCTGTATATATAGGTACGGGTCGCTAAGACCTAATATGTAAATAAGGATTGGATACATATATACATTTAGGTTATGCTCACAGCAGCAGTCCCCTGTACCTGCTCGCCGCAGCACAGGGCAGCAGCGTAGCAGACTCTGGTCAACCATAGACGAACACATTAACGACTTTGTCATGACATTACCAGACCTAAACCCTCTGAGAGTTGTCATGACAGAAATAAACTTAACATTTAAAATTAACATTTTAAGTAATGTCTGAACTTGTAGTATTCATAAAACAGCAGGCAAAAAGTTAACTGAAAAAAGTTGTTGGGGAAACCATTTTCATTCAGAAATTGATAGTACATTTCACAAATAGAATTACATTGGAACGGGAGAGTATCACAGGTAGTGCAGCCCAATCCGCATACTTATGCACTAAACATATTGTTTGATTGGTAAATAAAACAACCAAGATGTGATTGAAGTGCAGATTTTAGCTTTATTTTAAGAGGTTCCACAAAAATATGACATTTACCATTTATGAGTTACAGCCATTTTAAGCAAAGTATCTCCATTTTCAGGGGCTCATTAGTATTTGGACAGTTGATTAAGAAGAAGTTAACTGACCAGGTGCTGTCCATTCCCTCATTACTTCAAGACAAATTAAGCAGATAAAAGGTCTGGAGTTGCTATGAGATCTCATATTGACATTTTGAAGCTGTTTGACTGGTGCTACCAATTTGAAGTCCAAGGAGAGCTCGATGAAAGTGAAGGAGGTCATCATTAAGCTAAAAAACAACATAAATCTATAAGAGAGATAGCAAAAAACTTAGGTGTGGCCAGATCAACGGTTGCCTACATTCTTCAGAAGAAAGAAAGCACTGGTGAGCTCAACAACATAAAATGGCCTGGAAGACCACAGAAGACAACTAAAGTGGATGATCACAGAATCCTTTCCTTGGTGAAGAAAAAACCCTTTATAACATCAACAGAAGTCAAGAATACTCTGGAGGAGGTAGGCACGTTATTGTCAAAATCTACAATAAAGAGAAACTTTCATGAAAGTATTTACCACAAGGTACAAACCACTGGTGACATTCAAGAACAGGGAAGCAAGATTAGACTTTGCCAGAAAACATCCCAAAAAGCCTCCCATGTTCTGGAATAAGATTCTTTGGACTGATGAAACCAAGATTAACTTGTACCAAACTGATGGGTAGAGAAAAGTATGGCAGAAGAAAGGAAAGCACGTCACATCAAGTGTCAAACATGGTGGCAGCAGTGTATGGCTTTAGGGCATGTATGGCTGCCAATGGAACAGGCTCACTGGTGTTTATTGCTGTAACTGCTGACAGAAGTACCAGGATGAATGTTGAGGTCTTTAAGGCTATACTCTCCGCTCCCATTCAGCCAAATGCTACAAAACTGATAGGACGCAGCTTCACAATGCAGATGGATAATGACCCTAAACATACTGCGAAAGCAACTCATGACTTTTTGAAGGCAAAGAAATGGAATATTCTTCAGTGGCCAAGTCAGTCTCCTGATCTCAATCCAATAGCTCATGCTTTTCAGTTACCGAAGACAAGACTGAAAGCAGAAAGACCCACAAACAAGCGGCAACTCAAGGTGGCTGCAGTGAAGACCCGGCAAAGCATCTCCATGGAGGAAACTCAAAATTTGGTGATGTCCATGGGCTACAGACTGCAAGCAGTAATTGACTGCAAATGATTTTCCTCCAAATATTAAAGTTGTGCTTTAATTCACACAATTGGTCTCTGTCTTTTGTCCAATATACTGAGCCGCTGAAAATGGAGGTACTTTCCTTAAAATGGCTGTAACTCCTAAATAGTTAATGCCATTTTTGTGGAACCTTTTAAAATAAAGTTAAAAGTCTGTGCTTCAATCGCATCTTGATTGTTTTATTTCAAATCCATTGTAGTGTTGTATAAAGGCAAAATCTCAGTCAGTGTCCGAAAGCTTCCAAGCCTGACTGAATAAAACATTGCATTTTTTTTTTTCAGTTGAAAGTATTACCTAGCTCACATCAAAATTAACACTAGCCTCACAGCATAAACACTCAACACCTAACCACTACGTAAGATACTATGCAGATCTTAAAGCTGCAGTCCATAAGTTTTGCCTTTTTGTCGCCATATCTGTTTGAAAACCTGGAGTTGCAGCTGTGTGTGGAATTATCTAGCTTGTGTGGGTTGTGAGTGGGCGCGGCTCCAGCGCGGATTAATCTAATGTGCTGAAGAGTATGTGTGGCAGTCAGTCACTGCACCGGTGTGGATATTTACTGTACTTTGCAATCACAGATTCTAGCCTATGTCTTGGAATATGACCCAAATAAGAATTATTTAATAAGAATCACCGTATATTGCCATCTGAACAAGTAACAAGTTTGCCACGTTTGTTCTGACCAACTGAGGAAAAAAGCATTACAATAAATCTCGCTACCAATAGTGATTAAATCTAAAGATCGGTTAGCTCATATCACATTAAACTGTTCAAATTATCATTGTTATACTTTATTCTCAATTGATTAATGTTAACAACATCAGCATTACGCGACTATGTGAATATAGTGTGTATTAGCATGTAGATTTAAATTTCTGCACAGTCTAATCTAATTTTCATACTCTTCGAATTTCATATTAAGAAAATCTTTTAACCCAAAAGCAAAATTAATGCTCCCTTGACTGGTTTTCTTTTAAGAAAATAAAATTTTTGTAGCCCAGTCTATCTGTAAACGGGCTGACGATACGTGAGACGTGTGGGAACCATCGCAAAGCTTTTATTTCAGAGATGTGGTCATACAGCAGGCATGGGTCAGATGATGTCAGACAGGTATATGGTGGGCAAAACACACGAATAGTCCTAGGGCTAGCGTAGGTCATTGATCGGCAGACAGAATCACAGGGGCAAAACGAGAGGGAGAAATCCAGGAAAACAAGCAAAGATCAGAAACCAAGAAAACAGGCAAGGCAAGGCAAAACACAGAGGAACTAGACGCGGAACAGTCAAGGCTAACATACCAGCGAGAATGTTGTTTGAGTGAGTGTTATATAGTGAATGTGTGATTGATTACAGCTGTGTGCAATTAGTGCTGTGTGCAATCAGTGCAATGGCTGATGGGATATATAGTCCGGGATGACATGCAACAGTTTATGTAGTGCAAGAGTCAATGTAATGGAAAAGGTGACATCTGGTGGTGAATAAACGGAAATCCATGGACCGAATTCGTGACAGAGCACCCCCCCCAAGGAGCGGCTTCCAGACACCCCAAACACTAAACGATCCAGGTGGGCAGTAGAGCGGAGGCGGAACAGGGGGAGGGACTGAGGGCCAGGTCCAAGGATAGGAGAGACCAGGACTGAGGCAGAAGCCACCTGCGGAGCAGGGATCCATGGTGGAGCTGGCACGTACAGGTGGAGCTGAAGGACCACCACAGCAGAGCAAACGGTACCCGACGATCCCCACTTTGGAGCGAAGACCCCTAGAGCCATACAGTAAACCACCCCGTCGTAGAGGACCACCAGAGCCAGACAGACCGCCACGGCGGAGCAGAAGGAGCAGAAAGCCCCCTTGGTGAACCACACCGATCAGAAGACCATGGCGGAGATTGTAACAACGAGAGAGCAGAGACAGATAACACAGACAGAACATTGGGGTTTATAGACAAGACTGAGCTTTCAGAGGCAGCCTCCCTGGCTGGGTCGGGACAAGCCAAAAGTTCACAAACGCCTCCATAACCGTGACAGGACATACTGATGATTCCCCCGACGCAGCCTCATATAGCCATGACAGAACGAGCAGTGTAGTCGCAGACGACCTGTATACCAGGCGAGGACGAAGCAGGTGAATTTCGCAGCGCCCTCATATCTGTGACAGATGGGCAAGAGAGTTCACAGACGTGCCTCCAAGCCGTGTACAGGACAAGCATTGGAGTTCGTAAACGGCCTCTATACGCATGGACCGACCGGACAGGCACAAGAGTTTCAGCGCCTCCTTGGCGCGGGAACCAGAGTAGGCATAGAGTTCGTAATGCTGATCAAAAACAAAAAACCTTTGTAACTTGACTTGACTCAGGGAGATCAGCTGTGACTTGACCGGACTCCTGAAGAACAACTGTGACTAGACATGACTCATGAAGATCAACTGTGACTTAATTTGACTCAGGAAGATCTACGGTTAACTAGACTCATGAAAGATCAGTTTTGACGTGACTGACACTCAGGAGAATCAAACTGTGACTAAACTGATTCAGAAGAGCGCTTTTGACCTAACTGACTCAGGAAAATCAACTGTGACTAACCTTGACTCAGGAAGATCAGGTGCTAGACTTGACTCAGGAAGATTCACTGTGACTAGACCTTGACTCAGGAAGCACACTGTGACCTCGAACTGACTCAGAAGATCACTGTGACTAAGACTTGACTCGGAAGCTCAACTGTGACCTGAACTTGACTCATGAATAAATTAATGTACTTGTCGTGACCCTCATGACGATCACTGTGACTAGCCCTGAACTATGAATATCAGTTGTGACTTGACTAGACTCGTGACGATCAACTGTGACTAGACTCCAGGAAGACTCAACTGTGACGAAACTCGACTCATGACGATCTGTTTGTGACTTGCCTCATAATCATTAACCGTGACTTGAACTGACTGTCAAGAGGCAGCTTGTGACGTGACGGAGTGCTGTTGTTCCCGCCATTTGCACTCAGCTCCGCTGTTTGTCCGTCCATTGTTGTGAGCACATGCTCGGTTACAGAAGCCGCCACTTCATTCCCAACAGACCTTTTGCATTCTTCCCTCCACGACAAACCCCAGTCAAACAAAGATCCACCGTCACACAAGGCATAAGCCTATTCTGTCACGGTCTGACGATACGTGATCGTGGTGATCCATTTGCAGCTTTTAGTTCAGAGACGTGGTCATAAGACACAGAGTAGCCATGGCCTAGCGTAGGTCCTGATCGGCATACAGAATCCAGGGCGAGACGAGAGGGATAAATCCAGGAAAACAGACAAAGATCAGAAACCAAGAGAACAGGCAAGGCAAGGCAAAACAAGACTCTAACCGGTGTACAGGCTAAACGATCTAACTCAGCAGAGAATGGTTGTTTGAGTGAGTGTATTTATAGTGAATGTGTGATTGATTACAGCTGTGTGCAATTAGTGCTGTGTGCAATCAGTGCAATGATTGATGGGATATGTAGTCCGGGGTGCTTTGCAACAGTTTGTGTTGTGCGAGAGTCCATGTAATGGAAAGGGTGACCTCTGGTGGTGAGGATGGAAGTCCTATGGACAGATTCGTGCGACTATCTGAATCAGAAGCACATTTTTTAAGGAATATACGGTTAATTTTCTTTCCATTCACATGTTTTTTCATAAACATATAATCCGTTTTCCTGGATAACCAATTCATCCGCCATCAAAATGAATACATTTAATCTTCTGGCCTGCTGTGAGAAAGGTTATAAACGATCTGTCCCCTGCAGGTCCTCAACATGCAATCGCCTAGTAAAGCCGGGACAACTTCTTTATGTTGACAAGAGTGACGTAATGAATGCAAGTCCATGCTCGTTTCCTTCTAAACTACCCGTAACCAACTCAAATTATAAAACATTATTATAATCTACCCGCTGTTGACTCGGACTAAAGCGTGATGTTTTTTTTTTGGGAACACTGGCGGTTTATGTACTTGCTCAAATATTGATTTCGGATCATTTTTAACAAAAAAAAAGTTACGGACTGCAGCTTTAAATAAACAATGTCAAGAGATGATATAGTCCATTAGGAATGAAGTATGATGTTCATTGTGTGTTATAAATAATCATACTCTTAAAAGTTATAACCACAAATATGTAAGTATTATAATTGTTGTTATGGTGATATAACATAAGGTTTTTATTTTTATATTTATAATGCATTATACATTCATTATAATGCCTGAAGAAAACCCTTATAATCTATTATAAATATGGGTTCATAGAAAGTGTTATCAATATATCTAGTTCATTCCAGGTATAGAGTAGATATCAATTCTGCAAGCCATAGTTTGGTAGCAGGAGGGTTAACCTTTTTCCAAAACAGTAATAACAGCATCTTGACAATACGTAAGGCATTTCTGTTGAACACTGTTCGATGAATATATATAATAAGTCCTATATAATGAGCACTGGGTCTGGTTCCACGTTTACATTCAGGACACCTGAAAACACTTTAAAAACCTCACACCAGAATCCCTGTATTTTATGACAGAAAATAATACTCGGGCTATCAGCATACTTTGATTTGCACTTATCACAAAAATGAGAGACATTGGGGAAAATCCTATGTAATTAATTTTTTTGAAAAGTGTAATCTGTTTAAGACCTTAAATTGAATGTAATAACATTCAATAAAATAATCTAGTATTGACTGATTGTTTATCAATATCCTCCAAACCACTCTGCCAAATCTCCTCAGAGATTCCAATTCCAATCTCCTGCTCCCATTCCTCTCTGGTCAAGTTTGTAGAGGGGGAAATAGCTACATGTAACCTTAAATTATTATTAAAGACTTTTGTTTCCCCTGAACGGTATGATACAGTCATCAATGACTGAGGGCAGGACCTCATCTAGAGAAATATTATGTGCACGCAGGTAATTCCTTATTTGTAAAAATCTGAAAAAAGGTCCTTGACTGTGCATATACCCAATTCCTTCCATTGATTAAAGGTTGTGTCCAACCTTTAAGGGGGAATGATGGGTGTTACGGCCCATAACCATTTTAAGGCTCGTTAATTCAAACCATCCAATAAAAGGACACAGGCCGAGCATATTAAAAAGAATCACGACACCTGATGTGAATTTCAAGACGCCTCCATTTAATTAACTCGCAGAGTTCAACTCACATCTCCAGCAAATAATGTGCAACAGTTCACAAAGAATATTTTATAAACAATCTAATAAATAACAACAAGAAAAATAATCAGATCACGGGTAGGAAAGCTATAGGGAAACAGACTCCTGACTACCCCTGTTCTCAGAGTAGAGTTCTTACCTGACTCCCTAGATAAAAATAAGAACTGGTGAGTCTTCCGGACCCCTGCTTCCCTCGCTCTGTTCTTACTAAATAAAAACGTGAACTAATAAATAAATACACTACCCGCTACTGGTAAGTAAGAAAATAGATCACATATCAGAACCCAAATTTACAAGTTAAACCTAAACTTAAAGAAAAGCAACAACAACAAAAAAATAGCCTCAAAGAGGCAATGAGAGAGATGCTTGCTTGCGAGAACAATGGGAAACGGAGCAGCAGAGAGAGAGACGTCATTGTCGCCTCGCAGCCTATTTATCCGGAATCCTGGATGACGTCACGCGACTCACGGAATGGGAAACCCCCACAACCCCACCTATGGGCTTAGAAGACAAGTGTCACACAGATACCCGTAACAATGGGTTATTTGCATTTGGGATTAAGAAGGAGAGTGATTTTATCTTAAGGTATTCTCTCATCTGTCTCCAAACACGTGACTCTTTATGACAACAATATTAAGTACTGTTTGGTCTAAAATAACTGAGGAAAGAAGCATTGCTCCAAGATCATAAGGATGGCAGTAATCCCGTTCTATCTGAAGCCAATCTGGGGCAATAGCCGACAGTTTCAAGTATAGTACAAAAACTTGTAAATGAGTCACTCGGTAGTAAAGGCGAAAATCCAGAAGAGCCAACCCCCTCATGTTTGGGTTTACAAAGATGAACTTTTTTGATTCTGTCACCCTTATAATTCTATAGAAAGGGACGAATAATCACATCTAGGTGTTTACAGGGGTCATCGGATGGCCATTTTCCACAGTTTGATATGATTCTTTAGGGTCTTAATGAAAAGTCTATAACATACTTTGGTTAAAATTTCTCAATGGTAATGTAAAACACCCCTTTTACCCAGTCAAAAACAGCTTTGCTAAAATCGTGAAAAGCGCTATACAAATAAACTTGAATTAAACTGAATTTAATTTAATTTAATTGAACTGAATTTAATTTAATTTAATTTAATCACAGACCCGCCCTGAGTGAGCTGTCATCAGTCCGCCATTGTTTCGATGCTGGAGCTTTGTTTACAGCAAGCCGTTTTGTTGCATGTTCCTTTAAATGCAAACGAGCTTTGCTCAGCCCGCCCCTCCCTTCCGCGTCGCTCTCTGAGAGACTGTAAACTTTAGTCGAATTCATTGTGAAACTTGCTAACTAGCACATTATCAGGAAAGGCGATTTGCAAAGATATGTTCATTATTACACCAACAACAAAACACATCATCGTTTAGGAGCCATTCTTGTCTACAACAGCTCCAGCATCGAAACAATGGCGGACTGATGACAGCTCACTCAGGGCAGGTCTGTGATTAAATTAAATTAAATTAAATTCAGTTAAATTAAATTAAATTAAATTCAGTTTAATTCAAGTTTATTTGTATAGTGCTTTTTTTCACGATACAAATCGTTGCAAAGCAAGAAAATATTAAGTTTCTACATTATATTTAGGAGTAGGTTAGTGGTGACTATGGCTGAAATGTAAAGTAAGAATCATGCAGTTAGTTACAAATTACACGTAATCAAACTCACGGTGAACACTATTAACTGCAATGATTATATGTTGCAATTAAACTTTGCGATTAAGCAAAATGTGGTAGTTTTATGTGTTGTTCCAGGGTTAGCATCATCTGAGGTCTTCTAGGGGGTTGGCATCATCTCTTCTCAGGTGTTCGGTCATCTCAGATCTGCGTAAGGGTTGGATCCAGACTGAAGCTTGTGTAATTTCTAGTTGCCTCGGGATGCAAGTCCTGTGGCAGAAACAGAGAAGCAAATAGACAAAATTAGCGTAGCTGCTGTTCCAACCAAGCAACGATGATTTGTTCAACCCAAGTGTAACGGAGTGTAAAGAGGTTAAATTAATGCATAAATGGGGACAGCGCCATCTTTGGGGTGCGTGAAGGCATTTGACCTGTGGAATAAGGACCACCCACAGCAGAGCTAAGGAGACATGCTGTGGGTGAGTTGCACAGTTTAAGCTGTCTGAGAAATATCAGTTAAAAAGTGATCGAAAAACACAAATAACCGTTTTATTGTGGACTTATCCCTTTGTAAACTTGTTGGGGAACTGTTAATATTTTTTTGGCGTCGACTGTGTTGTTTTATGTTATTTTGACTTTGTCACAATCATAATTAATTTGTGTGTTATCCTGTGTTTTATGTAGAACTGATTTATTCTCTGCAGCAAAATCCTTATTTCCACGTGTTGTATCTCCATTGTGCAGGTATGTTACAGGAAATGTGTTAATGTGTTTAATGGATTAATTGTTTAATTTGTGTAGAGTTGCGCGTGTTCACCACTAGGAGGGGATGTTCTTCCTTAAAACCTGAATTTAATTGAATTGTTCTGTATTTCACTGAAAACATATTTAATTATTAAATTGATTTGTGATTAATTCATTGCAAATGTTTATTGTAACTGTTAATATTGAAAACTCATTCCACTATACGATCACAAAACTAAAAGATATCATTTGATTAAGAGGAAAAAAAGAAGAAAACTGTTTTAAATAAACAGCAGAGCTAACAAGACATGCTGTGGAACTGATTTATTCTCTGTGCAGCAAAATCCTTATTTCCACGTGTTGTATCTCCATTGTGCAGCTCCACACGGTAAAGAGGCCGCCCAGGCAAGACCGTCACGCAAGCAAAATAATGAAAATGTGCATTTGATCAGATATAGCTGAAGTACAAAGTTAAGAGATACATTATGTGAATGCTTGGCTAAAAAGATGTGTCTTTAATCTAGATTTAAACAGAGAGAGTGTGTCTGAACCCTGAACGTTATCAGGAAGGTTATTCCAGAGTTTGGGAGCCAAATGCAAAAAAGCTCTACCTCCAATGTTTCTAAGACGAAGAAATGCTGATAAATATGATTTTTCAAAAGACATTCTGTTTAAAACTCTGCGGACCCGGATACGGGTCCAAAGTCCCGTAAAAAATATGTATGCCTCATTTGCATAGCCTTCCTTATATGCTATCAGCCCATATATGGGTTCATTTGAAAAAAAGTGTCTTCTTTACAAAGAATACCATACCTTTTGGTTTTTATATTCATAAAGCACGTAAAATTAAGCTTAGAAATGTTTATTAGTCCCACACACGATTTTCCGCCTAGCCATTGCGAACTTTTTTTATGAAGAATGTGTATTTGATATATTTTTTTACAATAAAGTCAAGTCATATATCAAAAGAAAGCTGTCATTCTCAGGAATTTCACGATGTAGATTGTTTTATTTTGTGACAATCATAGATCGAATTATCTTCAATATAATCGCGATGAAAAAAAAAAAAAAAACGGAAATTTTTTTTTGTGTAACATTTCTACTCGTAGCACTGCTTCAGTTAGCCGCAAACAGCCACAAATATCTATATACTCTATATTATCTTTTATATTAGGATCTCTTCTTTCAAACAAGACTATTTTCAGGTTTCTGCGTGCTTCCATCTGTGAGATATTCGCGTTCTGCCCAGGTAACGGAATCCAGCGCGCTCGGGGAACAGCTCTCCATGGGCCTGCAAACCGCGCATATCAGCCTTCTGAGCTATAACATCTCTGCGGCCGTCTGCCTCTGCGATTTGGTCCGTTTACACGTCACTCAGGTCCGCCATTACAGACTCTGTGAAATCTGACACCGCCGCGTCAGCACAGTGGGCACAGAAAGGAGGGGTCGCCTTTCGCTCGCTCAGCCAGTGCTCTGTGGGGAATGAAGTCCACTAACGCGAATATTGAAGGCTTTTGACCACACGGAAGAGTTGCAGCGAACGCGACCCGGATCATATCAGTCTATGATTATCATATTACAAGCTATATATGATGAAGAACGGGCCGCGCGCCGTGGAGAAGCCTTGGCGGCAGTGGACGCTGCGTCTGGGGAGACTTTAGCAGCGTTCTCGGTGAAGTTTTTTTGAGCGTGTTTGGCTTTTGTTATTAAGCGTGCTAGTCTAGTAGCCGCGATACACTGTTTTGCTGCAAAGAAGTACCGTATGCATTTCGTAAGTATCCAGTAATATACAGTAAATATGTGATTATTACAGTGCGGTGTAGATGACTAACATAGTGTTTGTTTGACGCTGGGGACTGTAGTTTAGCGGCGAGCGCTATCGGATTGCCCCCGCTCTGGACGCACGAGGCAAGCATCGCGGGATGCCCAGGTGAAGAGACAGATCTGTGATCACTGAATCTGGAGGTAGCGAATTCTGTTGATCCTATCCAATAAGAATGCCATATAAATGAATGATATAAAGCTGGAGGATAGTTTTTCTATTTTAGGATGTTTAGACCATATAATATTATATGTAGACAGTCTTGAGGCTCCTGAAATAATTACACTTATGTAAGAGTCACAATATGACAATTTGGTCCCTGCGCTTGTGCCATTTTGTATATTGTTACTTAGAAAAACATAAAAATGAAACATAATTCAATAAATAATCAATTAAAGTGCTTATGGCACAAAATACAATAGGATTGTGGGGTTAATGTGTTTTATAAAGCCTGTTTTTGCAAGAGAAACTCACCATGACACATTTCGATGCAGAATTGTACATTTTCAATCGCTTCACAAATACTGTTCTAACTCCTGTTTAGAAGCTGTTATTTGAAAGATTCTTTTTCTGGTACTTTTTGGCATCTAGTGGCATCAAACAAAGTAAATTCCAGAGAGTTGAGCCTAACAGAACCTGAATTACAGAATCTCAAAAAAATATGTATTCAATTAAAACTCAAAAAGCGCCTATGTTTTTTTTTGTGTTTATAGTAATAGTTGAAAAGTATATAATGTTATTTATAAAGAATTCCACTCATATTTTGTAGTTCAAAGGGTTTTATTTACAATGAAACCATTTTTTTTAATTTCCTCCATTGTATGTGTGTAGGGCAAACATTTGAATTTGAGTATGAAAAATTTAGGCGAAAATTCCAAAAAACGCCCCGAGCTTAACTGGTATATAACACACACCACATTTTGACCGTAAGGAAGTACCAGTAACATCAATCTAGATGCAAAGTGTAGTCCAAGAGATTCTGTGCACTGGTTTTTTTGGTCCAATAAGTAAGTCTCTTTCTTATCCTGATTCAATAGGAGTAATTATTGGTCTCCATCTTTTAACATTTTGAACACCCTCTGTAGCTTATATATGTAAGATTCATCTGGTTCTTGTAGAAATATATAGTTTGAAATATCATCAGGCATAACATGAACTAATCCTGTATTTTTCTAATAAATTACAAAGGTTCAACATGTATATTGAAAATATCAGATGGCCTAAGACAGGTAAGTGCGGCACTCCAACTTTACTGCCGATATTGAGATGATTCGCCCATTAAAAGACAAATATAACGAATCGACAGGTAGGATCTAAACCATCTAAGAATGCCCTTGAAACCCATATAGTTTTTGCATTCGATCTATGCGTAATGTCATGATCTATAATGTCAAATGCAAGCACTAAGATCCATTAAACTAGCAATGAGATGCAGCCTTGGTTTGACGCTAGAAGCAAGTCATTTGTAATTTTAACCAGTGCAGTTTCTGTGCTATGGTGGGGGCCTGAAACCTGACTGAAATTCTTCATAGATATTTTTTTTGCAGGAAGGAGCACAGTTGAGCAGACAACTTTTTCTAAAATTTTTAGACATAAAAGGAAGATTTGAAATGGGTCTGTAATCTACCAGTTCACTAGGATCTAGTTGTGGTTTTCTTAATAAGAGGCTTAATAACCGCGGGCTTGAATGGTTTTGGGATGTGACCTAGAGATAACGATGAGTTAATAATATTGAGAAGTGTTTCTTCTGCTACAGGTAACAACTCTTCAGTAATTTAGTGGGTACAGGATCAAATAAACATGTTGTTGGTTTAGATGCAATAATAAGTTTATTTAGCTCTTCTTGTCCTATAGCTGTAAAGCACTGCAGTTTACCTTTTGGTAAACTGTTTACAACAAGAACGATGTAGTATCCTATATTGTTTATAGTACAGCATGTTATATGTTTATATATAATAGATATATTATATAGATATATATATATATAATATATATTAATAATTATATATAATATATTATATAATATATATAAATGCTCAGCAACTGCATGATAAAAGGTTGTGGTCAGTAACATCATCACATTGAGGTGCAATACCTATATCATTAAGATCAATTCCATGCGATATAATTAAAACTAGCGTATGATTAAAACGATGAGTGAGCCCGGTGACGTTTTGCTTGACTCCAAAACATTTAATAAGTCTGTAAACGCAAGTCCTAATGGATCATTTGTATTATCAACATGAATGTTAAAGTCTCTGACGATTAGCGCTTTATCAACATTAACCAACAGGTCTGAAAGAAAATCAGCAAATTCTTTTAGGAAATCTGTATATGGCCCTGGTGGTCTATACACAGTAGCCAGAGGAAGAGATACAATATATTGATTTTGCCTATCTGACAATGTAACATTAAGCATAAGCATTTCGAATGAGTTAAACCTGTATCATGTCTTCTGAGTAACATTGAGAATATCACTATATATTGCAACACCGCCACCACGACCAGTCTTACGGGGCTCATGCTTATAACAGTACTGATGGAGTAGCCCAATTTCGTGACCAAATATAGCATTTCAGTCTGTATTGTAATTTTTTGGATGAATGTTCCTTTATATGTTCTTCATGGTGCCATGAATGCCAATAAAGGACCTTTATTTTCCAGAGTGTGGTTGATGAAATCAACATTGTGCACAGATGGATTTTCCTCATATCATTTGGTTTGAGCCAGTATTTACTAGTTTACAGTACTATTATCTGTGATCATTTAATTTACAATAAATGCTTTGGGTGCGAGTGATCTAATGTTAAGGAGCCTAAACTTTAAAAATTGTTTTTGTTCATTTATTTAAAATTTTTCTGGTTTAATCACGGTCAGATTTTTTCTAGATCCTGCATTAAATTTTATATTTTGACCTCACTATTCGGGGGAACAGACTCAGTCTTTATAGATTGGACAGCACAATTACTTCTATCATTTAAGCGGGTAGAACAAAAGCCATCATAGCAGTTATTTGAGATAAAACTCCAGTGTCATTCAACAATCGTGGGAGGGTCCTGGGTGTGTGTGACGTCACACAGCCAAGAAGCTATAGTGTGTATATATGTATATATATATATTATATATATATATATAGATATATATATATATATATTGTACTGTCTGAGAGTTCAATTTGCCAAAAACCGATAAACGTCACTTTTAAAAAAAAAGAGCTGATTGCCGTGCATTATTCTCCACATATAGCGTGATCAGAACCCTAAACCCGTTTTGTCAAAAAAGCAGGTTTTGTCCACTTTCAAGGCATCACGAGTTCAAGTTTTACTGCAGAAGCCGACAAGCGCATTTGTTGTTTTTGAACAGAAGCTGATAAAGTCCATTTTAGCGAATCAGCGCGCTGTATTCAGGTGACAAGGCTACTTTCACTTTAAGACGTGCTAGCTGAGAGGAGTTTCTTCAAAGCTGGCTAAAAGTGATCGAGGATCATTTCGACAAACTTGATGAAGCTGTGATATCTTTTTCAGGGCGAAAAAGGAAAATAAAAGCGAAAACGTTTTCACAGAACCTTGCAAAAGCAGCACGTTACAATGGTGAGGGAAAAGCTCAGTGTATTGAGTGTAATCACATCCATACAGTTTATGATCATAACAACAACAACGTTTGTCAGGCATCTTCTACATTGTCATCTGAGGAGATTACAAAGATAAACAAGTGTTTTTTTAAACTCTAAAACATGAAATGTTATCTGCTTTTGCTATAAAACAATCTTTTAATATGTAAAAAAAAAACATACTTTCAATGTACTTTAATTTTGTAAAGTACCTGTATTTGTTTAAGTTATTATTACTTAATCAAAACAACCCAAGTGCAGTTTGTCTGATTGACATTAAATTTAATGCACAATAAAAAAAACGTGATTTCTGAAAAAAAGTTATCGGTTTTTGCAAATGAACTCTTCATAGTATATTATATATATATCTATATATATATATATATATATATATATATATATATATATATATAATATATATAAGTTNGGCCAGGCTCCTTGCCCTGCCGGCGCCGCCCAAGCTCCTTGCCCCGCCGGCCCGGCCCGGGCTCCTTGCCCTGCCGGCCCAGCCCAAGCTCCTTGCCCCGCCCAGGCCCCTTGCCCTGCCGGCCCCGCCCAAGCACCTTGCCCTGATGCCGGCCCCGCCCAGGCTCCTTGCCCTGATGCCGGCCCCGCCCAAGCTCCTTGCCCTGATGCCGGCCCGCCCAAGCTCCTTGCCCTGATTGCCGGCCACCGCCAAGCTCCTTGCACTGAATGCAGGCCCCGCCCGGCGCCTGCCCTGATTGAGGCCCGCCCAGATCCGCCCGATGCCGGACCAGCCCAGGCTCCTTGCCCCTGCCGGCCCCGCCAAGGCTCCTGCCTGCCTGCCACGCCAAAGTCCTGCTGACGGCCCCCGCCCAAGCCCCTACTGGCCCGCCCTGTGCATACATGGGGTTAGTGTTAGGCCGGAGCATCCATGGTTGTTCCCCCGGGTCACGCCCTGGATCCAGGGACGGTGCCTGAGCCTCCATGGCTCACCCTCCCACCCTCCCTGGTCATGGTTCGGTAGGCCGGAGCGCCATGGTCTGTCCTCCGGTACCCGCCCTGGCTCCCCAGATTCGGGTCTGCCTGAGCATCCCTGGCTAACCCTACCGCCCATCCATGGTTACGTAATGACTTTCTGGTGTACTGCTGGCACTGTGGTTACCCTCCATCCTCCCTCCTCATTTGTCCCAGTGTTTAGAGTTCCTGTGTCTTGTGTTGCCGTTATGTGCGGTCTTGTGTTGTCATGGTTTGTGCTGTAATGTTCCTGTCTTGTTTTTGTTGTTGTCCGTTAGGGACGCCAGGTCGGCGTCCTTTGAGGGGGGCTAGTGCAGTGGTTCTGTCACTTCGGTCTAGTTTATTCTTGGTTTTGTGACAGAGCCCTGACACTTGCGTCATGTCATTGTTTTCATGTGAGAGTGCGGCTTCGAGTGTGCTCGAGCCGTTCGCTCTCGTCTGCGTGTACTGTTTCATGTTGGAGCGTGGCGTTCAGATCCCGGCACTCATGTCTTGATTTTCGGTTTCGTGTCGGGGTCCGGACACACGCGCTCCATGTTCTGTCTGTTGTGGGAGCGTGCGGTCCCGAGTTCGCCCGGCCGTGCGCTCTTCTGTCCACGTGTGTTGTGTTTTGTTAAGCACGCGGTTTGTGTTCAGCCGCGTGCTTTTCCTGTTGTCTTATGTGAACACGCGGCTTATGAGTTTTCCCATTAGCTGCGTGTTCGTGTCTCTTGTACTAGCACATGGCTTGTGATTTGTTTTGCTGGCCATGTGATTGTGTTTTGTTTTGTGTGAGCACATAGCTTTTTGTCTTTGATTCGGTGTGCCATGAGCTCATGTCAATTGTCTTGACCCCTCCCATCTTGTTACCTGTTTATTAGTTAATTTGCCCCACATGTGTTCCCTCTTTACCCTCCTCATTTGCTCTCCATTTTTTCTCCTTGTGTTTGCAGTCGTGCGTGAGTTCGTCATCGTCCATCCCTGGATGTGTCCAGATTTGCCGCGGACTTCGCCTTGCCTTGCAGTTGCAACTGTTTTTCCCCACGGGTAGTTGTAGTTACCGTTTTGAGTTGTCTTTTATTACCAATTAAAAACCCTTTTTTCTGCAGTACTGAGTCCTCGCTCCATCCTCTACCCTAAACCTTGACAAAAGTATTCAGACCCCCTTAAATTTTTCACTCTTTGTTATATTGCAGCCATTTGCTAAATCATTTAAGTCAATTTTTTTTCCTCATTAATGTACACAAAGCACCCCATATTGACAGAAAAACACACTGAATGTGACATTTTTGCAGAGTTTATTAAAAAAGAAAAACTGAAATATCACATGGTACTAAATATTCAGACCCTTTGCTGTGACACTCAAATATTTAACTCAGGTTCTGTCCATTTCTTCTAATCATCCTTGAGATGGTTCTACACCTTCATTGAGTCCAGCTGTGTTTGATTATACTGATTGGACTTGATAAGGAAAGCCACACACCTGTCTATATAAGACCTACAGCTCACAGTGCATGTCAGAGCAAAATGAGAATCATGAGGTCAAAGGAACTGCCTGAAGAGCTCAGAGACAGAATTGTGGAAAAAGGCACAGATCTGGCCAAGGTTACAAAAAAAAATTTCTGCTGCACTTAAGTTTCCCAAGAGCACAGTGGCCTCCATTACTTAAATGGAAAACGTTTGGGACGACCAGAACCCTTCCTAGAGCTGGCCGTCGGCACAAACGGAGCTATGGGGGAGAAGAGCCTGGTGAGAGAGTAAAAAGAAGAACCCAAAGGATCAATGTGGATGAGCTCCAGCGATGGAGATGGGGAGAAGAGTTGTAGAAAGTCAAACATCACTGCAGCCCTCCACCAGTTGTGGCTTTATGGCAGAGTGGCCCGACGGTAGCCTCTCTTTAGTGCAAGACACATGAAAAAACACTTGAAGGACTCCAAGATGGCGAGAGGGTAAAGATTCTCTGGTCGGATGAGACCAAGATATAACTTTTTGGACTTAATTCTAAGCGGTATATGTAGAGAAAACCAGGCACTGCTCATCACCAATACAGTCCCAACATTGAAGCATGTTGGTGGCAGCATCATACTGTGGGGGTGTTTTCAGCTGAAGGGACAGGACGACTGGTTGCAATCGAGGAAAGATGAATGCGGCCAAGTACAGGGATATCTGGACGAAAACCTTCTCCAGAGTGCTAGGACCTCAGACTGGGCCGAAGGTTTAACAAGACAATGACCCTAAGCACACAAAAATAACTAAAATAACGAAGGAGTGGCTTCACAACACCTCTGTGACTGTTTTTGAATGGCCCAGCCAGAGCCCTGACTTAAAACCCAATTGAAGCATCTCTGGAGAGATCTAAAAATGGCTGTCCACCAACGTTTACATCCACCTGACAGAACTGGAGAGGATCTGCAAAAAGGAATGGCAGAGGATCCCCAAATCCAACTGTGAAAAACTTGTTGCATCTTTCCCAAAAAGACTCAGGGCTGTTAGATCAAATGGGTGCTTCTACTAAATACTGAGCAAAGGGTCTTAATACTTATGACCATGTGATATTTCAGTTTTTTTTCTTTTTTAATAAATCTGCAAAAATGCAAAAATGCGTGTTTTTTCTGTCGATATGGGGTGCTGTGTGTACATTAATTAGGAAAAAAAATTTACTTAAATGATTTTAGCAAATGGCTGCAATATAACAAAGAGTGAAAAATGTAAGGGGGTCTGAATACTTTCCGTACCCACTGTATATTCAAAAGTATACCCCAAGTAGTATGTGGCCCACAAGTCTATTTGGGAGAGAGCCATAGTCTTTTGCTACTTTTATAAAACGAAGGACAAGTCGAAATTACTTTCTGTGGTAATCGACATTATGCCACAGATGTTGTCATTAGAGCTTAACTTGTATTGAACCTGTAACGTTCTTACAAGTCTAACTTGGGAATCAATGACTGTAGTCATTTTTAAACGGGTCCTATGACAATATAGAGGCATCTAATATGTTGAATATGAGCATCAAACGTACTGTTTTCATGTGCAAACAATTTCCAATGACCTTCAGCTATATCGTGTCCAATAAAACTTTGCAGCAGAACATCATAACTACATCAAGACCTATTTTTTCTCTTATTCTTTCAAAAAACATTTTCATTCTGTGTCTTTATGCCTCCATTCCCACCCCTGTCAGTTTGGGCAGAGAGGCAAGACAGTGGAACCGATATGAGAGCAAGGTTGCTGAACTTCTCAGCTATAACTGCTCTTCAATTTCTGACAATTAAATTTTGCTTCAAGACCACAAGGCTATTTTAAAGGTTTTTTTCAGCGAAGACAAAGAAACGTCTGCTTGTATCATCATCCATATATGAATCAGTCTGAATCTGTATTGTTAGAAAAACATTTAAGTGAGTTCAAGGGTTACAGTTGTCTTGTGAAAAGGCTATACAATTATCTGCCTGTGGCATGAAAAGAAAGGGACAGTTTAATTATCCACTAGATTTATTACATTCCATAACTTTAATAACTACACCAAGTAGATGAGAAAATGTAGCTGTTTTATTTTTCAGGGCCAGTCTATTCTCAATACGTGACTGCAGTATAGGCATACTTATTCATGAACATGTATGCGTGTGTTTGTCAGTTGCACTTTACTGTCGCCCAGGGTTAAGATCAGGGTCGTTGTGCATTAGGCAAGTTGTTAATGGAGACATTCTGTCAAGCGCTGCTCAATACAAGGACAGTTTAGTGCCATGTGCCGCGTGGGGGATGGGGCTGGCAGACTGACAGTCTGACAAACTGGAGACAGATTCAGGGCAGGTTAGAACACACGAAAACACACACTCTTATACAGTTTACATGCTTGAGATCTGAAAATAAAGGAGGAATGGATGAAGTCAATCACAGGGTATGTATGCAATTTGGAAAATAAATTAATTTAATGAAGTTATCACAATGATTAAGTTATAAATGATAAAGTGATAAAGTTATAAAGATTAGGAGTGTTCAAAGGTTTTGGATGCTTTTGAAAGAAGTCTCTTATGCTCACCAAGGCTGCATTTGTTTGATCAAAAATACAGTAAAAGCATTAATATTAAGATTTTCTTTCTTTCTTTCTTTCTTTCACTCTTTCTTTCTTTCTTTCGTTCTTTCTGTCTGTTCTTCTCTCTCTCTCCTTCTCTCTCTCTCTCTCTCTCTCTCTCTCCCTCTCTCTCTCTCTCTCTCTCTCTCCCTCTTTCTTTCTTCCTTTCTTTCTTTCTTTCTGAAGCGGGAAGGTTTTTTCAGAAATCAGTATCTCCAGTAGTCAGTGTCACAATATCCTATTGGAAATCATTCCTTAATTAATAATTTGCGCTCAATAATCATTATTCATTTATTATCAAGTTGAAAGGTTATTAACAGCTGCTATGTTTGTGTTGTTGTTGAAACATTTGAGTATGAACAGTTCAACTAATTGTAAGGTGTTGAGCAGCTTATAAATTGAACAATATTCTAAAATCGTAAAAAAAAAAAAAACGATAAGATATATTATAATATGAATAAAAAAAACACAGACAGCCAAATTAAATACATTACAGTATTTGTTACAAATTAAACATTTTAAGATGATGTCTTAATAATTAGTACTGTAAATAACTTTAAACTGAAATTGTTTTCAATCAGAATGTTTATCCAATAATAGGTAAAAAATGCTATAACTTAATACAATGTAAAAAAAAAAAAAAATCAGATAATATCCTGATATATTTTATTGATTTAGTAGAAATGTCAATGAAAGAAAACTATTTAATTTGGAAACTAGCACGGGTATCTTGTAAATCCACACTATTTTTAACAGGAGTATAAATGGGGTATCATATATTATAGGGGGGGGTCTGATATTAGTATATTATATTATTATATTATCTATTTATTGTATTTTTTCTGAAGAATACGACCTTTGTACAGTTTTCTCAACCATTTAACATTCCCCATGTGCTTAAGTTCTCCATGGAGCATCTGTAGGTCAATAAAGATGAAGGAGCACAGAGAGATGAAAAATGACGCATGCGACTTTCTCTATTCCTTTATTTTATCAATGAAAAAGCATTGCCACAGCGTTGAGTGTTGCCTCTTGTATTATATACTATAGCCTACTTATTTGCCAATCTCTCTTACTTTGTTTGCTTTTGTCGCTGTGTACATCTGTTTAAAATACCTGCTGCCCGGAAAGTTCCCGCGAAAGGACATTGGGTTTGAATCTTAAAAAGAAGAGAGCTGGTTGTTCTTTTTAAAGACCCGTGCTCTTCTACATCATGACTAAAATAACGCACACGAAAAGAAAACAAATCAGATAGTCTCAAGAACATTTCGTTATCAGAAAAAAGGACAAATTAGCATTTCATGCTGCTCACAGTGAATGTTTGCAGTGAATGAGGGCTTCAGAATGAGAGTCCAAACATCTGATAAAAAACCTCACAATAATCCATGTGATTACTTTTTTTCACTGGAGAAAGCAATACTATGGATAGAAGACTTGTATTTTAAGTGGTTGAAGAAGAAAACAAACATGCCTGATGGATATTTTTTACAACACGCAGTTGCCCTCACAAAGATGTCAGTTGATGGACAGGTGTTGTGTGGATTACTTTTGGATTATTGTGAGGTTTTTATCAGCAGTCTGGACTCTCATTCTGACGGCACCAATTCACCGCAGAGGAGCTAGATTGCTCCATACCTGTTCTGATGAAGAGACCTCATTCCATCTTGGGGACTGAGGCGCAGTAAATTTTCAGTATATTTTCATTTTGGATGAATGTTTCCTTTATGTGTATTCATGGTGCCCTGATGCCAGATAAAGGACCTTATTTCCAGAAAGAGGTGGTGATGAAAATCAACATGTGCACAGAGGATTTTCCTGCAGAGGCCTGAAGTCATTTTGTGTCAGTCTGCGTTTTCGACTGACCCAACTTCGAAGACGACAGGTGCGAGTAGGAATAGATGAAGACAACAGCTGTCACACTGTTAAACATGCGGACAGCCTCATGCTAAATTATACATGCTGTTGCAACACTTTGAGCTCACGCAAACTGTCATTTAGGTATGTTTGTCATATTGACCAAAAGGAGGTGGCGAATGAGAACGTATGCTGCTAACAGCATGTTAGTGCTGCGTATGATATCCTGGCAAAGCTTTCTTCTTCTGATTGAATGGCAAGGGCGATGATGTTTAAACAAAGAGGAGGAACGTACAATGAGCAAAAAGAGGAAAAGTGTGTTATCAAAATCAGGTGGTGAAACTGCTTATTTCTAATTGTGGTTGTGATTGTGAAATGGATGCCATTATGATGCTTTGATCTCAATCTTTGCATATCTTTTAATTGAATGGTAAATGGCAACTGATGCCAAGATTTACTCATGCTGATACTGGACCGACGAATCTTATGTTGTTTATTTGTTCTGGAACGATGAAAGTGTTAGGATGCAAACAATTGCTATTCATGAATCGCATGTGTACTGAATGAAAAAATATGTTGTGGGTCAATATCTATGGTGGCTTCAGAACATTTTATAATAGTATAAAAGACACATAGTGACTCTTAAAGGGGACAGGGCTTTTCAAGAGGTGTAAAAGGGTAAATCTCCGGAAGATGGTAGGGCACAAGCAACAACAACATAAGTAATAATAATAATAAAATAATAAAAATGACCTGAGAGACTAACGTCAATCTAATATCTTTCAGAAAACTGTCAAGAAAATAATTGTAATGAAAAATCTGTTCTGGACAAACAATCCAATAAGCTGCTACAACCAAGTGGGGGCTATACCATAACTCTATTAAAATTAGAAAAAAAAAAATATATATATATTATATATAAATATTATATAATGGTTAATTTTTAAAGAAGGGCTAAATGAGAACAAAAATTAAAAAAACTCGAGAAAACTTAAAACAAGACCATTTTGAAACATCTTACAAAAACAAAAGTAACTGTTTCTATTTTATATATTAACAATTTTTATTTGAATGTATTTTAAAGTCTTCAGTGTCACATGACACTGTTATTATCATTATCAATGTCGAAAGCAGTTGTGCTGATTAATATTTTTGTGGAAGCTATGATTATTTTTTTCCTTCCCAGGATTACTTTACCTGACCGCAAACTTTGGCAGAAACGGCTGGCAAAAAACTAATATGATGGTCTTATAAATGGTTAATCAAAAAAAAAAAAAAAAGTAGTATTTTGTAAAAAGATACTTCATATCAGTGTCTAAGGGAAAGGAAAAAACCCTTAACTTTTCAGTTGAAAAGAAGAGTATGGTCACCAGCATTTGTAGCATATGTTGGAGTAGTAGAAATTCATGCTGTTCTGTTTAAAAGATTGTCTATTTACACAGATCTTTTCACTAATGATAAAATGTCAGAGTGACAGTAAACATTTCAGTGCTTCCAGAGCTAGTGGCCCATTTCTCACCCATTTCCATCCATCATTGCTAAGGTACTCGATGCTATTGAGCTTATTAGATCGCTGACGGCAGAAATGGACCAGGGAAAGTGTGGAGAACAGATTAAATGAGAAAACACGAAATTTGGGGAAAAAGGTGATATCAGTTCTTGATATCAGTCTTGTTTTGAAACGGGTTCGGCGTGGGGGTAGGTTAGGACGATTCTAAGGGCCTGACGATGGAGGGGGGAACACGATTTACCGAGGGGAATGCAAAACACAAATTATTATTATTATTTATCTTTATCATGACTGTAAATATGAACTTTTTATGGCATAATAAAAACATCCTTCACATGAGAAGGAGAATTTCATAAAAAATGTCAAAGACTTTGAGGTATGTGCTTTTAAAGCATACAATGCATTACAAAACAGCTTTGAAATATTTAGGAGGGAGATGTATATTTATAGGGATTGGAATCAATAGCCCTTGTGGCTGTGTGATCCATTTGTTTCAGATCTACCCCGAGGACACAGCTGATATAATCAGCCTGAGAAATATGAGGCCTTTTCTGGTCGTTTCCACTGCGTCTGATGAACAGCGCACTGCTTGTTTACAGATTCAGCAGATGTGGTTCCTGTGTTGCAATGTAGTCAGATGGGAACGATAATTTACCCTGCAATGTTGTGTGTGTGTGCGAGGGAATATATGTATCCGTTTGTAGATTCGAGCAAGTCTGACCTGTACCCTTGAAAGAGACTAATGGGAAAAAAAGACAAAAACCTTTCACTCTTAACCTGAACTGCATAACTGATTCATTTCCATGGAAACACAAGGGCAAAAATACAAAGCAAACATAAACATTCCCAGATTACAATATCTATGATATTTACGTTTGATATAGACCAATATATTTTTGGAAGTGTAACAGATGAAAAAGTCCTGGATTACTTTCAAGCTTATTTGTAAAGCCAAGACTGGAATAAATCACTTCTTAGATTTACTGTATCTCAAAGCAAGTGTACAATGTGACCATGTGATATTTGTTTATAGACTGAGTATAAATCAATCTTATTCCTGCAGGTTGTTTATCAAATGAGGCTATTAATGTGATGGATAGCTTGTTCCTCTAAATGCAACAGTCCAACAAACATAATAAAATAGGGTTAAATTAAGCTATTATTTTTCATCTAGTTGAATAATTATATCAATTGTTCATATTTGTAAATTAGGAAAGAACAAAATATAATAATATTAGAAAAAATATAAGGAAAAAAAAATATAGATATATGTTGTTGATTGTTATGTAAATGTTTAGTTAATAAATACATTAAAAATAATATGTATATTCATTTTATAATAAACATATAAAACATTACATATTTTAGAATTACAACATATCATGTGTCTGTAGCTTCTGCGATTACAAAAAAATAGGGCTGGGCAAGTTAACGCGTTATTATAATAAATAAACTTTCTAGGTTAAAACACTTCCTTCTATACACGGTTTAGAAAAACTACTTAAACCTTAAACCACACACACACACACACACACACACACATTTAGTAGTATTAGTAAAATAACTAAATAAACTAAAACTATATTGACATGTTTAAAAGAACAAAACCTAATAGAAATGACAAACACACACACACACACACACACACACACACACAACTTTAATTATAATTAAAATGTAAAAATACAATCCAATTTAAATTGTTTTTACAAAAACTATAATAGCATATCAGTGATACTAAAATAACACAGTCATTCATATGTTGATTCATCCAGTTGATGAATGTAAAAAAAAACTCTAAACACTATCTCTATAGTAATATTACAATCTACATTGCGATCTGTTGGCACACCGTGGGAGTGATCAGGAAACCTATACACTGTATCATTATTTTTGCACTTGCATTTGGTAATATTTTAATTTGTACTGCTCCAAGCA
Organism: Sinocyclocheilus anophthalmus; assembly: GCA_018155175.1. Lineage (NCBI taxonomy): Eukaryota > Metazoa > Chordata > Actinopteri > Cypriniformes > Cyprinidae > Sinocyclocheilus > Sinocyclocheilus anophthalmus. The sequence goes on from JADLZN010002889.1 coordinate 129,205, forward strand.
CAAGCTGAAGTTCAGCATTTGTAATTAGTATTGAGTTCTGCTGCAGTGAATTTGACAGGTTTGATTATATATTGCAGTCAAACAGCAGGAGCCCAAGGCTGTCCTATTTGATCTCAACCAGACAGTGTTAAAACTCCAGGGCTTACTGCGATAAGGTCATAATCCGCCTTGTTGGCAAGCATTGTCCTTCCAACTGTATCTATGTGTAAATCAGTTATACTTGTTTGACTCTGGCATTTGTAGCTGTTATTTTTCTTGTTTAGAGAAAGCTGCAGTGAGAGCTGCTACTTTAAAAATGCTCGCAATCATGAATTCAGTACAGCAATCAAATCATATTGTTCACTATAAAACTCTTTCTTCATATTAACAATATATTTCTTATGACAAACTGTTTGTAGGCTTTAGGTTTTTCTGAGTTTCCAGAGAACAATGTCACAATGGAAGACTTGGATATGGACACCCCGCAGCACTCCGATAGAAACCCAAATCCTATTTAGCCTCCTTTGGGATCTGAACAGGCAACCCTTCAGTTTCTCACTCAAAACCTCTGAGCCACATCATTGACAGTTAACCACAGTCTTCAACACACTGCAGCATTTAATTAACGGTCTGCATACGCAGTGCTAAAATGACTCCCCTTTCCCCATGGATTTTAATAATAAAAATGGAGAAGCACTTTGTGGCTCTGGAGGAATTCAGTACGCATATTGGGTAAGATGGGGGAAGATGCCCCTCTTAAGAACAATGTGTGTGTGTGTGTGTTTATACGCATGTACAAATTGTATATATGTATATGCAGTTGAATCATTTAATAACTGATGACAGACAAAGCAGAATCACAGTAAAAGTGATTCTTCTGAAAGGTAAATTTAATAACTTATTCACATGCATATTGTCAGTCCTGTGTCTTGTGTTTTTCTCCCCATGTTCTCTCCTTGACCCAGTTTCTCACGTGTTTGTGCCCATATTTGGTTTTCCTGTTCCTATTCGCGTTTGAGTTCCTTTCATTTCAGCTGTGTCCTGTTAATCTCCTTGTTTTGTTCTGATTACTTAAGCCCTGCGTCTTTCCATGACCAGCGTCCGGTAGTGTTCGTCGACCCCTCGTTCTACGTGTGTGTTCCTGCCTGTTCCGTGTGCTGCTGAATTTGGATTAATAAAGAGTGTTGAATGTTAATCCCCTTCGTCTCCGCGCTCCTTCGTCTCCTCCACAGTAGTCCGATTGTGACACATATGACGCATGTTTCCACACAAAATAAAATAAAAATAAATACCCACTCAATGCTTACCACACAATGGGCCTAATTTATCAATCTAACGTAGAAACGAGAGCAGATCTGTGCGCACAAATCAACTTACGACAGAGTTCACGTGTGATTTATGAAACATTCGTATGCCGCCGATCTCATCGTACGAGTGATCGCATGTTGATAAATGTGGCGCCAGAAAACAATCGTCATTTGAATATCACGCCACTAAAAACACCCCGGTTTAGAAGCCTTGCCCCTAGAAATTATGACATGGAGGTAGAAGAGAAACCCCCCGAAACCCGGCCAAAAAGAGGAAGTAATCTCGCTAAAGAGAAACTGATCTTACTCCAAAAACACACGTTGCAAACAATTAGGCTACATTAACTCATGTAATTTATATATATATATTAAAATACTGGTAAATATAAAAATTATAGCCTATTTAGTTCCCATCAGTCTACAACAAATATTTTAAATTTAACAGTATTCAGAACAGAACAAGAATAAAAAATAAGTAGTTATAAAATTATATTTTAAACTATAAAATAAAACAAAAGGCTATAGGGCATTTCATTATAAAAAGCATACAAAGGGCAAGCAAAAACGGTGAACGGCATTGGGCTCCACGCGCCTGTCTCATACACAAGACTCCAAATGGTTCCATGTTGCCATATTGGAACATGTGTTTGCATTACTGTATTCGATTGGAGCCTCAACCTGGTTACTTCACTCATGTTCTAATATCAGTGTAAAATCCTTCACATGTGCAAAAATGTTTATTGTTTGGGCGCAGCACGCTGATTTTACAGAGGACCTTTTAAAATAAACAGTGTAACTTTTCTGTTTGGTTGACTGCATTTTAGTTTGATGACGAATGCCTGAAATGTAAGGCAACGCTAGAAATAATGTTGTTTGTGTGTGCGACGATCAGTTTTAGTGTGTGCGTGAGGCACGAACGCTGTGCACGCTCAGATGGATCAATCAAATAAAGATATAAAGAACATAAATTAAAGGCGACAGTAGAGGCACAAAGAGCACCGATACCTATACTGTTGCCAGTGTTTTTACCCCTTGTTATCTTTTAATTAGATATAGGATAGTGGATATATTTTGTGTGTCTCCTATGATTTGATTTACTTGTGTGAAACATTTAATTTCAGATTTTTTCTTTCACAGAGAAGCGCTGCAGTAGGGCATGATGTGATGCATTGATATCCTCATGGTCTTTTTTATGCTGCTATTCGCGCATATAAAGCTGAAGCCCTGTACAAAACAACACCAAAAAAAGACATTCTAATCTTACGGATTAACGATCGACTAATGAGCTTCGTTTGATGGTCAGGAATATAAAATGAACAAAATGCTGTCAATCTACAAATCTCCACCGTATTTACTATGCTCTGCGCAAGTTCAGGTAACTCAAAACTTGCGTACACGAGCTGAGACCAGAAGTGAGATTTGATCATAGCCACCGTTCACGTCCATATTGATAAATTCCAAGTTTTGCATTAAAACGACCGTACGCTCAATTTTCTGTCGTACGTTCGTTTCGTAAATGAGGCCCACTGTGTTTAGACCTTGTAGTATATCAACATCAAAAAATCAATGCCAAGTTACAAACCCATTTCCAAAAAAGTTGGGACACTGTACAATTTGTGAGTAAAAAAGGAATGGAATAAGTTACAAATCTCATAAACTTATATTTTAATTCACAATAGAATATAGATAACATATAACATATCAAATGTTGTAAGTGAGACATTTTGAAATGTCATGCCAAATATTGGCTCACTTTGGATTTCATGAGAGCTACACATTACAAAAAAGTTGGGACAGGTAGCAATAAAAGGCCGGAAAAGTTAAATCTACATATAAGGAACAGCTGGAGGACCAACTTGCAACTTATTAGGTCAATTGGCAACATGATTGGGTATAAAAAGAGCCTCTCAGAGTGGAAGTGTCTCTCAGAAGTCAAGATGGGCAAAGGACCACCAATTCCCCCAATGCTGCGGCGAAAAAAAAAGTGGAGCAATATCAGAAAGGAGTTTATCAGAGAAAAATTGCAAAGAGTTTGAAATTATCATCATCTACAGTGCATAATATAATCCAAAGATTCAGAGAATCTGGAACAAACTCTGTGCGTAAGGGTCAAGGCCGGAAAACCATACAGGATGCCGTGATCTTCGGGCCCTTAGATGGCACTGCATCACATACAGGAATGCTACTGTAAATGGAAATCACAACATGGGCTCAGGAATACTTCCAGAAAACATTGTCGGGCAACACAATCCACCGTGCCATTCGCCGCTGCGGGCTAAAACTCTATAGGTCAAAAAAGAAGCCATATCTAAACAAGATCCAGAAGCACAGGCGTTTTCTCTGGGCCAATGCTCATTTAAAATTGACTGTGGCAAAGTGGAAAACTGTTCAGTGGTCAGACGAACTAAAATTTGAAGTTCTTTTTGGAAAACTGGGACGCCATGTCATCGGGACTAAAGAGGACAAGGACAACCCAAGATGTTATCAGTGCTCAGTTCAGAAGCCTGCATCTCTGAACTGTATGGGTTGCATGAGTGCGTGTGTGGCATGGGCAGCTTACAAATCGGGAAAGGCACCATCAATGCTGAAAGGTATATCCAAGTTCCAGAACAACATATGCTCCCATCCAGACGTTGTCTCTTTCAGGGAAGATCTTGCATTTTTCCAACATGACAATGCCAGACCACATATTGCATCAAATACAACATCATGGCTGCGTAGAAGAAGGACCCGAGTACTGAAATGGCCAGCCTGCAGTCCAAATCTTTCACCCATAGAAAACATTTGGAACATCATAAAGAGGAAGATGTGACAAAAAAGACCTAAGACAGTTGAGCAACTAGAAACCTGTATTAGACAAGAATGGGACAACATTCCTATTCCTGTTATAAAAAGAAGAGGGGATGCCACACAGTGGTAAACATGGCCTTGTCCCAACTTTTTTGAGATGTGTTGATGCCAAATCTTATTTTTCCCTTAAAATTATAAATTTTCTGTTTAAACATTTGATATGTCATCTGTTTTATTCTGAATAAAATGTTGAAATTTGAAACTTCCACATCAACTTTGCATTCTGTTTTATTCACAATTTGTACAGTGTCCCAACTTTTTTGGAATCAGGTTTGTAGGACGAACCGTCACTAGTTTGTTGCTTAATGAATAAATTCAGCATTGTTGACAAACAATCAGTTAGTGGAAGATTAAATCTTATAAGGACAAGTCAGAGGCTTTATTTTAAACAAAACAGTTGAATGAATGGTTCAATGACTAAATTGTATTTGTTTTGTTCCTAAATGAATCATCATTGGTGAAAGAACTGATTGAGTGAATGATTCAATAACTCACTCAAAGACAAACATTTTGTTCCTGAATGATTCAGCATTGTTGAACAAATTTGTTGAGTGAATATTAAAGTGAAAGGTTCAATAATTAAATTATTTGTTTTGTTCCTAAATAAATCAACTTTGTTGAACAAATTAACTGAGTGAATGAATCAATATCTCACTCATAAATACAGTCAATGTTTTTCACTCAAGAGTGAATCAGCATTGTGGAGCAAATTGATTGAGTGAATGATTCAATATCTCACTCATAAATACAGTCAGTTGTTTCACTCATAACTGAATCAGCATTGCTGAGCAAACTGATGTAGTGGAAGATTCATTATCTCACTCATAAGAATGGTCAACTGTTTTACCCTTGATTGAACAAAATAACAAGCGCTTTAGACCAAATCAGTTGAGTAAATGATTCAATATCTCAGTAGTTTTGTTGAATGAATCAGCATTTTCAGCAAATCAGTTGAATGAATGATTTAAATGACTCAGTCATTAATACAATCATTTAGCGCTACCTAATGGCATAACTATATAATCTGGAAAAGAGTCAGCGCAAAGAGTCAGTGAAAAATCTCCATCACTAATACATAGACCGGGAGTCTGTCTGAAATGCATAAACACAGACAAGTAGAGTGATCGCCTACAAAGTCAGACAAAGTCCCAGTGCCCCAGTAGACCAGAATGAACTGTTGTATTAAACATATTTATTCTATAACACAGGCTTTGCTAAATGTTATATAAATTAGATTTAATAATGAATCTTATGTTAATGCCACCACTGATAACACCAGAGTGCATGATAAAAATAAGCATGAACATGAGCCATTGTGATAAACAGCCTTGGACAGAAAAAGTGTTCATCTATAAATGTCCAGCCCATGGGAAACAAGTAAAGCGGTTTGATCATGTGAATTACAAGATTGTAAATTCTCACTGATATTACATCATAAAATTTAAATGGCCCATGCTATGAATACATTTACCACAAATGTCACTCCAAATAAAGCTGAAAGGATACGGACTATAAAAAAAAAAGTCTAAATGAGAGTTGCTTTGATTTTTTTACCCAATAATCTTGCTTTTTGTTTTTAATCTTAGAAAGCAAAAAGCAACATTTGTGTGAAAGGTTAGCTGATTAATGCACTTAGTGTGTATATACACCTATATTACATATATGTATGTCAAAATTTGCACTCCACAGATGGATGCTCCTTGAAAATCTAGGACATTTGGCACATGAACAGTGATGTGGAAAGCAAACCACATCACAGTATCACAGTTAGGGCTTGTATCAAATTCTCTTTGAGCATCACTGATGTGACGCGCACCATGATACCATTTTAAATATAAACTAGCTAAATATCTGTCTTCATGATTTATGCTTTTTAAACTTTCTTTAAGGCTGAAAATATAGTCAAGAGCATAGTCAATAGTGGAGTGCTTTCAGAATGCAGTGGAAAATTATAAAACTTAATTTTCAAATGTGAGTATGATAGAGGCTGATATGCACAATACGATTTTAGCATATTCATGAGAAAATATCTAACAATTACTTTAGCATTTTATGTTATGACACAACAAGTCTAAAAAAATCTATACATATTTTCACATTCATATTATATAACAGTCATCTGAAGTTACCAGACCATGAAATCATCCACCATTGATTTATACTCGTCTTTCTGGTGCTTCCGGTTTCTTCAAGCAAAGCCTGCTGTAACCTTGAGGATGAAAATGGCTGATGGTTTGCAGAGTATAATTTGTCTGAGGTGCATGTGAGAATTATTTAACAGAAATAAGGCGAGGGACATGATTTCGGCTTAAGAAAACTATAATGAGATTCATTCATAAGCCAATTCATCACCACAGAAAACTCCCTCACAATGTGTTCTGATGTTCTCAAAATAATAACTGATATTACAGATCATTAAGCGCCAGTCTTTACCTCAGTGTGTTCTTACAATGCAACATATTAACAATCATAACCTTGCTGATTCTGACCAACGCGATTGTGTGTGATATATTTATACAACTATTCAAAACAAGAAGTTAATACTGCATTTTAGACACAATTACTTTCCTAATTTTGCTTAACCAATAAAAAAATATTTTCAAAGTAAAAGACAAGCCAACCATTTCCGATCAACACACAGTTATGAATCAGTGAATTAGTGTTTTGAATGAAGTGGTTAAGTGAATGATTCAGTCACTCAGTCATAAAGCTATTCCCTTTTTATTTCCTGAATTAGTCAGTGTTTTTAAAATAATTGGTTCAATGAATGATTCAATTACTCATAAAGCCAGTCACTTGTTGCCACCTACTGGCATATCACTTTAAACTGCAGAAAGAGTCTGAATCTCCAAAACCACCAAAAATCAATGACATTATGAATCACTCAGCTCTGCAATTTATCTCTTTAAATGTCCTACAGGAATGTAGAAATGACAATAAAGTAATTTAGTTCAAATTAGAATTGTCTGTGCACTTTTGTATCATGAGTTTTAAAAATCATGAACTGAATCCCAACAATGCAAAATTACAGTTTTTTATCTATAGTTTGTCTTTTTTTTTTTTAAATTGGTCTTAAATAGTTTTATGCTCTTAGCAGTCATTAATTCACAAAATAAAACTCAATGTGTCAACATGTTTATCCTTGCTGCAAGTGAACCCGTATTGCATGAAGTCATGGTCGTATTTTCTTTTGCCTTCCGTATTTTTGTTCTTGGTTTTCAAGGATGAAATGTCATACAACATGTTCATGTTGGCATCTGTCTAATTTGGCACTTCCAAGCAACATGTTTTTTAATTTTATTTTTTAATTTTAAAATTTGATTACACTTTAATATCAATAGCACAAGAGCTCAGTAAGATGGGCAATAAGAGGAAATACTATAAACCAATATGACCTGCTAAGTATGTTCTTTGGAGAGCTAAATCATGAAAATATAGTTTTTCTTGGAAATGTAATTGATTATACGTAATCATACTATTCAAATACTTGATGTTTTATGAAACTGCAGTGTTTTTGAAGAGCAGACATGACATTATATTACAGCTACCCACAACTGACAAAATCTAGCATTGTTAAAACAGCACTAAAAGCTGTCTAGCTCAGTCTAGCAGTGAAAGTTAGAATTGATTATATCAACCAAAAACAAAGAAAACAACAATAAATGTAGATTTTTTTTTTGAAAGGCTACACGAAAAGCCATCTTTTTTTCATTGTTTATGACTTGTGTTTGTGACTTTGAAGAATTGGTGCAACTAGTCGTCCTTAAGCCCTATACACACTGCACAATTTTCGGCTGTCCCGGATGAAAGATTGACATCGTGAAACAATCGTGGCGATTTCTGTGATCGTGGCTCCTAATCAGTGCTCTTATGTCGTACAGTGAGAGAAGTTCAAAGACGGCCGTTGTCACGGTCTTGCGACCAAAGATAGCCTACGATACAGCGTGATCATCGCACAGTGTGTTTGCCGGTACGATCCACGTTTACTGACCAACCAATAAAAATGCGACATGAAATCAACGCGACATGGCGCTAAAACATAAAACTGCTTTCCTTAAGCTCTTATCACTTCCTCTTTCGCCACTTCTACTTTTTTTTCAGCACACATAAAAACTACAACTGATAAAGTGTGATTTATCGTGCTCTTTTTGTTTACCACTAGCGCATGCTGATGACGTTTTTTCTTTAATGATGCCGCATGCGGTATTCTTACAGTCCAATAGTGTCCTCCGTCTGTGCAGTCTAACACACACTTCAGCAAGTTTTAGATCCATGTTGCACAGTGTGACATGCAATGATGTTATAGGATTGCTAACATCGTGCAGTGTGGCTTTAGGGAGCGATATAAAGTTCTCTAAATGTTACAGTAGATCCTTTCTTCACAAACCCGTCTCCCTTTACAATCCCAGGGCTCTTTCCGAAACAATATCTGAGTTGTGTTGCATCATGAAAACCATTTATATAAGATACAAGATTCAAAATAAGACAGAAGACATTCAAATACAGGCTGACAGAAGCAGCACCAATCAATGTAAACATTATAAAAGTGCTGTGATCAGAGGCATGACTCTCACGGTTTGTCCAGATATATTAATTTATCCAAAAAGACATTACAAATGCAATTGAGTCATGAAAAAAAAAAACTTTTATATGTTAACCTGGTTTATTTATTTAAATCAAGTGATATTACAACTGATATTAAATTGAAGGAAAACCTCAATAATTTTAAGTAAAAAAAAGTTATTAGATATTAAAGGGGTCATATGATGCTTTTTTCTATTAAATGATCATTATTTTTGTGTATATTTGGTGGGTTACATAATATGTTGAACATGCTTTAGATGTTCAAAAACACATTATTTGTTATTCAATCTGGACTTTAATTGTATTCCTATATGGCCCCGCCGTCTCTCAACACCGCTTCGTTTTGTACAACGTCCGTCCTTCTCCCGACAAGCCGCAGTCCCCTGCTCTGATTGGCCAGCTTGACCCTTGCATTGTGATTGGCCGAACCACCGCAAGCACTATTCGGAATGTAACACCCCTACCATAATCGCTAGCTTCATCTTTCAAAATAAATGTAAAGACAGAGCCCAAAAGGGGAACATAGTCTCGTGACAGACACAATGATGAAGCTGGTATGTGTTTCTTTGCAGCACACAAGCCATGGTTAAGACAGCTGAATCCACTGTGATGTTACCCTCTCTCTTCTCTCCGTCACACCGCACAACCACATTACGCACACACACACACACAGCCCCCTTACTTAAGGCTAATACAAAACCGTAGCTTGATTCCAGAAGCGCCATATTTGTCATAGCAAAGTCAGAATTACTTCCTCTCCTAGGTTTACGAAACAGTCGTCCATAAAATGCATGTGCTGTTCTAGTTGTCGATTAATCTTACTGATTCCCTAAAATGTAGCTACTTTCGGAAGGGCCAAATGTGCCTTTGGCTTTCCGCACTGAAACACACGCGTCGCACCTGACATGGCTGCTTTCCACCTAACTGCGGTTACTGTAAACCACGCCTTCTTTCTTTGCGTGCACATTTGGGCGGCATTATGCTATTATTTCCACATAGTGACGTAGATATGTTGGGGTGTGTTAGAACAAGCCGTTTTAGGGGGCGTGGCATATTCTTAACTTTGATAAGAATATCTCTTTGGTTTTGAGACTTTAGTCTTTGCACTTCCTGGGATCTTATCCTATGCACAATCAGCGTGTAACACGCCATAAGGAAAGGAAAACTGTAAATCGCCTCATATGCCCTCTTAAGAAGTAATTGAATAATAATACTAGTTTATGGAACCTGTTTTTATTTTTTTTCGTTATTTATTTAGTTGTTTGTTTAAAAAATTGTTATTTTACAACTATGTATTAAATGAAGAAAAACCCTTATACTTTAATTTAATCTTAAAGGAAAACCTTTATCAAGCAGTTTTTATAAATAATGTCTTTCTTTCTTCCTATAAAAAAAAGGGGTCTTTCTGTTCTTTAGAAAACAGTGAGATGACAAATACAGAGTTCTGGCATGAAATTCTAGATGGTGCAGTCTGATAGGTCTAACTCAATCTGACCTTATGACATCATTATCACATGGCACAGCTGACTGGTTCTCTCTTGTATCGGTAGCCAATGAGCTCTCTGCTCAACATTCAAATATATGACTATTGCTTGCCGTAGCAGTTGCAGCTTGCATCAGAAACCCTCCACCTTCCCCAGCTACAACTGTATAGATACGAGGTGATTCATGTATGCTATACAGGGGTTATTTCATGTATGTTATATTTACAGAAGCAATATTTCTTGCATGCTCCCAGCAGCATGTTGTGGATTTATTGGCAGTAACAAGTCTCGGTACTTGCTCTGCAGCAGCAGCAGCGTAGCATATCTAATTCGCCAAGACCAAATACATTAACATTAACATTACCATGCTAATCCCTCCTAGAGTTTGTCTTGAGAACTATATATTCAATGAAGAAAACCTCAATCATTTTAAGTCAAAAAAATAAATTATTATTATTTATTAAGTAAGTTCAATAGTTTTAATAAATAATAGTTATGGAATAAATGTTTTTTTTTAACTAGTTTATTTATTTATTTAGTTTTACCAATTTATATTAACAACTTGGTACTAAAAATGACGAAAACCTCAATATTTAATTTAATTCCAAAAGGACACCTTATTAAGCAGTGTTAGAATCAGTATTCTTTTTTCGTTTTTTCTTTCTTATGTCTTTCTTTCTTTCTTCCCTCATTCATTCATTCTTCATTGCCATCTCATTATCATTATCATCACATATAATTCAAAACATGAAATACAATATATAATAAAGAAGAGGTGGCAAGTATGAACTTTTTTACATATATACCACTTATTACATATACATTTGGGGCCCCCCAAAAAAAAAAATTATTTACTATTAATATGGCTCTATATTAGTGTGGGTGACGTGTAATACAATGGTACAATTTCACATAATAAATATAATGTATAATAATAATAATAATAGTAGTAGTATTAACAATGCTCAAATTTCTGACTAAGCAGATATACATTAATGGTCATGACAAATGACAGGAAGTGACCCTTCACTCCATGACCTCTTGTGAAAACATCAGAAAGAAAATGCAGGTCTGGGGTGAGATTTTGTGGATGTGCTCTGTAATAAACAATAACACCACCTGCTGCCCGCATGACGTTTGAAGTTCAGCGTTTGACATTTCGCTTCAATCTTTCGAAAATGGTGGATGGTCAAAGAAGCGAGTCTTCAAATCCAGAGCGTTTGTGGATACAGTACTGACGTACTTGGCAACTAACTCAGTGTTAAAGAAGTTCAAAAGCAGAAATCCATGTGTTCTTGAGGCTCTAAACTCTGTCTTTTTATCTTTCTTTACTTTTATCTGTCTATCCATCTTTTATCTTTCCTTTCAAAGATTATTGTGAAGATATATGACTACAAAAGTCAGCTTCTCCGGTTGCTTCCATCACCACCACCCTGAAACATGACTTCAGGGGCCATAGAAAATCAAATTATGACCCACTGAGATGAATATGGACATTTTATCACACATTTTACGTGTGGAAGGCGGTTTATAAAAACACCTGGAGAGGTATCTAGTGTAAATCGTCTTCAGAGCCTGCAGCCCATGAAAGAACATTTAGAAGCCATTAGATTTCACAGTTTTCCTGCCATGTTCCTGTGTCAGGCTGCTCACCAGAGGCATGTTTTCTGAACTCGCGGTACACACACATTTCAAATCACTGGAGCCTGTCAGACATTCAGACAGACTTACTCAGAAATTACTTCAGCAGCCATATCCACCGACTAAAGGAGTGAAAAAAAGAGAATATGGGACATTTCCAGAGAGCGTGGAAACACCAATATGGTTGAAGCGTTGTAATGAGATTTTAGGAAATCCTTTTTGCCATCGCTGTTCTGTTCTGCTGTGTCATTAAAGCCAGCCTCATCTTTGCCGACGAAATCCTGCATTAGAAATTAAGACGTTTTCTAACTCAGGTTCTTGCATCTTTTGAGCATTTTGAGTATTTTTTTTTTCTTTTATCAGCACACAGCTGTGCTGACCTAAATTTTTTTATATTGTTGCATTCTGTAATAAAGCAATATCCCTCATCAACCTTACCGCAAATGAATCAAATAATCAAATAAATCAAATAAAGACATTTCGTGAATATTAACCTTTGATTTTATAATTATACCTCAAGGATGATTTCGGTAATGTCATGAGACCCGCTGAGACTTATAATTGAAGGTCGGACCTGGACTATTACAATGAGCTCAGTGAATATTTTAATAATGATACATATCACACAAACATACAGTTAATAAAGTTGAGACACACAAACCTTTTGAGCTAAACAACTGAGCTAAAATACAAGCTGGAACAGATAGTGACAATAAACCAGAATACAGTATATTGGATAATTTCCTTGACAGTCTTAGAAAGTTTTGTTTTGCTTTGATTTATATACTCATTACATAAATCTCATTACATTACTAAAATCTAGTACTTTATGTCCAACCATTTATATTATTTAATAATTTTGATTATTTTCACGTTGCTACAACGGCTAGATCTAATTAAAAAAAATAATCATAAAAAAAAAAAAAGAAAGTGAAAAATCAGTAGATGTACAAAAATTATGACTGGAAAGATGTACAGGATGGTCAAACAAATAAATAGTTGTTATAGATTATATGTTAATATATTATTAATAATAATTTGTAAAATACTGTGTTGTTATTGTTAGTGAAAATTATTTCAGTTAATTGAAATAAAGTTGAAATAAAATATAAATATTAGATGAAAAATACAAATAAAAAAATTGAATAAATGAACGAACAAATAAGCAAACAAATACGTTTAAAGAAATTAAAACTAATTTTAAAACAAATTACAAGAGCACAACAAAATGACTAAAACAAACTAAAATTCAATTGAAACTATAAAACAACTGAAAATATTTATAAATACTACAGTAAGCATAATACTAAAATAACACTGGTGGTAATAAGGAAGATGCATGATGTACAATATTATGTTAGACAACCGATTTGGAACAGATTTGGAGTATTTTTGCAGTTTTTAATAGTGAATATCAGAATCAGATGTAAAAAGTTCAGGACTTGAAGTCAAGATCATATATAACTGAATTAAACAAAGACTCTGAACTGCAAGCGATGTACTGCTCATCTCTTCATTAGGGTATTCATTTTTACCCGCACTATTCATCTGGCACAAAGAGGACAATTTGTCACTTAACTGTCACCTCCAGCTATTACAGACAAAATCCTTCATTCACCTTTTGTCTGAACCCTTCCTTTTACCCCTCTCTCTGTTCTTCCTCATTCAATCCGGACGGGTCACAGTCAGCCTTGCATAGAAAAGGGTAATCGAGCGCTTGGTCAGCGAGCTTCACGAACTCCTCCAGCACTAACGCTCAGGTGAGAGTCACAAAAAGCAGCAATTATCATAATTATTCCCTTTTAAGAGTTCAATTAAGAAAGCAGCTCGACGACTGAACACATTCATTTTTATGCTAGCATCAGAATGGTTTATTAATCACACTGGAGGCAGGATAGAGTTATTATGCTTCCTGTATCTGATTTTCTATATTCTGACCTCTCTTGCCCACCGGGCTGAGCACCTGCAGGTGTCTTGCCCGTCCTCATTCCCCCGGTGTGTCCCACCAGCTGCCCGTTCCCATGTGTGCCACTGTCACATTAATGTGAAGCCACTTTCTGGATGCTGGCCGGGCACACAGAGCCACAAATGTGTCTGATCAATGCAGCTGACACAAAAATGACTCGCATGTAATTATTCGCAATCAATGTAAACAGGAATCTGACACGTTTCACCTTTATTTTATATGTATATATCATAAAGATCAACAAGTCACCTTTGGACATACTAATCAGTGCATTTTAAAGCTGAAGTTTCATGTGAAATGCTAATAAAAGGCCAAAGCGAAGTACGCTTTTAACTATTTAAACCCTATAAAGCCTACTGTATCATATTTGATATGGAAATTTCGAAGGATGCTAAATTCTCAACATGATCAAATCTTTTCTGAAAAACCTATTGTACAAAATCTACACCATTTTGTCGTCTGATTAAAATGTTTATTCTTTTTTAGCATGTAAAAGGTCTTATAATTGTAAAAAAAAAAAAAAGTTTAGACTGTTTGCTGAGAAATCTTTCCTGATTTTTATAAAGTAAATGTAAGAATAACTTTTATATTGTTAGTAACACGAAAACAGACTGGACTGACACAACTAGGCTTAGATTACAATTGAATCGTTTTTTGTATCTTTTATTTTTTCAGAAAATCATTGCAAAAAAAAAAAAAACTGAGTATTCCTGTTACTTAGACTTTTGAGGAACGTTTATTTGTTTATTATTATCTCTCAATTATCATCATTGTCAAAACCATCATTATATTGCATAGCATTACATGTTTTGCCCGCCTCAATAAAAGCTACAGATCTCCATATTCTCACTATATCATACTATTTTTTGGCATAAAAGCCTGATGCATCAAATTTGATACTCAACAAAAACACATACATATGCAAACTTTATGTATATTTTGTCAAAAAAAAATAAGAAGGAGTTTTCTATCTCAAAATTTTTAAATAAAATATTTAAAAAAATAAACAAATAAATAAATAATGACTAAAACTAAAAAAAAAAAACTAAAACAAATAAACAGATAAATAAACACAATACACACAAACACCAACAAACACACACACACACAACACACAACACACACACACACAACATAACACACCTCACACACCAAAACAAACAAACAAACAAACAACCATAAATATAATAAATAATTACTATTATATTATCATGACTATCAAGGACTTTTAACAGGGGTAATGGGGACAAATTTTGATTTTATCCCTTAACTCTTTTACATTCAGTACTTCTGTCTGATAAATATGATTGCTTCCTCTATTAATTTAGTCTTTAGTAGCATTACTGCCGTCCAAAACCCTCAAACGCTCTTGAGTTGTCCCCCGCTGATGTGTCTGTATGCATGTTAATAATACAAGAGCCTCTGGCTCTTGATGGGTAATTAAGGACTCGGTTACTGCTCTGAATTATGCATTCCGGTAAATGTCAAATTTACTCCTTTATCTCCAACAGCGAGTGTTTGTTAGGATTGAAGGACAAAGGGCCATGTTGTCATATTCTTTGCAACCAAACATTCAGAAATCCAGGGGAGTCTTCGGATATTCAAAATCCTCTGACTGAGAACGTTTCTAATTAGTAAATAGAGACAAATTTGTCCTACTGATCTCAACAATCACTACTACTTTAGCTGATTGCCTCAAAACTAAACAACGCCAATATCCCAAGGGTCATTATTTCTCAAAGGTCCATTTAAAGTCTACAAAATAAAATATATAAATAAAAATTCAAAGTTGAAATTACTTGTGCTTCTGCTGAACACAACATATGATATTTTCAAGAAAGTTGGTAACAAAACGGTTGCTGGTAGCCATTGACTTACATACTTCCCCCATACCATGGAAGTCCTTGGCTTACAAGCAAATTGAACATTCCTCAACATATCTATTTTGTTCACCAAGAAAGACAACCTTTCGTAGGTTTGAAACCACTTGAGGGTGGTCATAAATGATGACAGATTTATTTATATATGATTATATATAATATTATATCATATTATATATAAATATATATATATATATATACATTATATATTTGGGTGAACTATTCATAAGTGTTATGAAACCTTGTCACAAACTTTGATAACTTTTTAAGTACAATTAAGTGACATTTTATTTCATTAATATTATATTCTAAAATTAAAATACATATACTTTTAAGATTTGAAGGACTAGTTTGAAGTACACAAAAGCACATTTCTTTTTGACAAAGGATAGTGCAAAAATATTAAAAATAAACCCCTCACATAAATTACTTCTCAGTCTCTCACTGAGTAATGATAGCATTCTGATAATTGTCTTGACATTGTATAAATAATCAAGTTACAATTAATAAGTTTAAATGTTAAAAAGGTAAAGTTTTAGTAAATTATTAATTCACTTGAAAGTAGTGCAAGCTTGTTGTGATGAACACTAATTTGACGCCACTGACTCTGACAAATGGCACCATAAGTCTGCCTCTCACAAAATGCATGTGTTAAATAACAAACTTACTTTCTTTGGTCCTTGGTAGTGCCGTGAGTGATGGTAAGATGACAGCTTTTTACTCCAGAGTGGCCCACTGCTGACAGTGGAAAGTCTAGTGTGCATAGAGCAGATTTTTCTCCATGTAGGCCCTAATGGCCACCTGCTGTGATGAGTGAAAGAAGCTAGTCAGTTTGACGTTGCAGTAAGAGACAGCATCAGTATGTCTCACAGCACTTCCTTCCAAACAAGACACTCTTTTGTACACTTCAATATGATAAACATACTAAAGTCGTTCTGACATAGCAACAAATTAAATGAAATTGGGAAGAAAATATCACATAAAAGCCCCTTCTACAGGTTGATAGTCTTTGATTTGACATGCAGTATAATTATTAAATGATGATGTTGGTGTTTTAAGCTCAACATTTTCCAGCATTTAATGTACTAAAATGACAGGGTAAATTTAGTAAACAGTTGTGCTTTTCTACATTCTGTACACTTCCAGCAATCCAGTTGAATCCAGTGCTGCTGCAAATTTTACTTAACTAAGTATTATTCTTTTCTGTGCAAACATGCCTTCTTTCTATATAAAGTGGACTTTTCATAGATTGCACTTTATTTACAAAAGTTTGCATGTTTTAAAACCAATATGGATAATTTAAGTAAATAACATTTGTTTTCAATTTGACTTTCCATCCTGTTAGATTTATATAATATTCATTTAGCCAACAAGAGCAAGTTAAAAGAATAATTCCCCCCAAAATGAAAATTTGCTGAAAACGTACTCACCCACAGGCCATCCAAAATGTAGATGGGTTTGTTTCTTCATTGGAACAGATTTAGAGATCATCACTTGCTCACCAATGGACCCTTTGCAGTGAATGGGTGCCGTCAGAATAAGAGTCCAAACAGCTGATAAAAACATCACAATAATCCACAAAAACTCCAGTACATCAATTTGTTACTGGATACTAAAGAAAGCGAACATCTTTCATAAGAAACAATCTATCACCACTTAAGACCTTTTAATGCTTGTCCAAACCTTCACTTCTGGACAAAATACGAGTCCATAATCCAGAATAAAAACGCTTTACTTCCCTTCTAAAAAAAAGTCAATCCCCTGTTGTTCTCCCACATCAACATCAATATATTTGTTTAGAACTGTTTTGCACTGTTTATGCTTCTAAACACTGCTTGATCTGTGCATATTTCTCTCCTGATTCAGACAAGATTACTTTTTCACTGTGGAAAGCAAAATCATATATGACTCAAGCAACGGTTTGAAGTTAAAAATGTTTCTTACTAAGATGCCGCTTTTCGATTCACAAGAGATTAATTGATGGGCTGGAGTTCTGTGGATTACTTGTGGATGTTTGTGATGTTTTTATCAGTTGTTCGGACTCTCATTCTGACGGCACCCATTCGCTGCAGAGGATCCATTGGTGAGCAAATGATTTAATGCTACATTTTCTCCAAATCTCTTCAGTTCAAGAAACAAACTCATCTACATCTTGGATGGCCTGAGGCCTAGCGATTTTCCTTTTGAGTAACTGACTAAATTTCATCATCATCCCGAATACATCATCTTGGCAGGAAAACAACAACCTAATCATCATGCAGACAGCATGTGCAAATAAACTACATTCAGCTTAACCTTTTAAAAGCACACACAACTTTCCTTTCCATCTTTAAATGCACAAGTTGTGCCTCCTTGCTCAAGTCTCTCAGCTGTCTGCTCTCTGTCCTTTGCTCCTTCCCCATCTGATGCGTTTTAATGTCCTCCACGGTTCAGAGATTGAATAGCTGAAACCAGACCAGGCCATGCCACGCTGTGAACCAAAGCAGAGAACAGAGCAAAACATCATATCTGTTCTGACTAGCTGAGCCCTTTTATCCCACGTGACAAAGGGCACTTTTAATTTAAATATATAGGTAAGAAATAAATAAAAAAATATGACAGTGCTTTCTGAGTCTTCCGAAAAAGGGCCTTGACTCGGCAGAGCACATTTTTGTGCGGCCTGCACCACCTACTCTCGTTTCATTCAGCCAGTCGGTTCCCCAAAAAAGAAAAAGGAGAAATCACATCAATAATAAATGGCATCAATAGAAATGCCCTGTGGTCCAGAAAGCACTAACTCATCCCAAACCTTTCTATTCTCTGCTTACCTCTGCAAATGCAGGGAGATACTAAGTGTGCTCCTTTAACTAGAAAAACTTTAAATGTAACACAGACAGCAAAACTCCTCTATGGAAGAATATTCAGGACGTTTTTCAAAAGCAATTGCAAATTGTATTTTCAATTGCATTTTCCACATGTGGGTGCATAAATTGTGACATAATCCAAATGCAATTGCAAATCTTGGATCAACGTTTGCATCTTCGCTTTCGCGAACGCAAAGTGACTGCCACATTTCAAATGGAAAAAGCAAAGTCCATTTGCAACTGTATTTCCCATGTCTTACGAGTTCTGAGCCTGTCATATTTAAATAGCAATATTAATTAGCAGTTTGCTTTTTTTTTTCAACTCTTCTGCGTTTGCATGCGTAACTTCCACCATTCGAATGGAATTGCAATTCCTTTTGCATTTGAATTTCCGATGTCTACACGGAAAGCTGTCAATCAATGTGAGGTGGCGGGACTATACTAGGGGGCGTGTTTGTATTGGGATAAAAAAATGAAAACATAAACGAAATCACATCCGACGACCGTATAAAAGCAAAAAAAAAAAAAAATAAAAAAAAAAAAAACCACGAATCGATCTTTGAATAAACAATGAGGTAATACTGTAAAGGCTCAGCTAAAGGCAGCTGCTAATCAGTTCGTGCCTGTGCCAACGAACAGACAACCTTCTTGGCACAATACATAATTGTGTCTTTTTTACCCCAAATGCAGCGATTATCCCCTGCTAACAGCGGGAGCAACAACGGTACGCACGATAGGTCAATATTCACTATTACCGAAACGCTTTTCACCTATCCCAACATCTCTCACTGTTTCTCTCACTGGACTTTGCTTTTTCATTTGAAATGTGACAGTCACTGTGTGTTCCGTGAACGCGAGAAAAAACTAACTTATTTTGTTTGATTTGTGAATAAAATCCAGTCAAATCCACAAAAAGCATTATTCTAATTAAAACCTATATTAAAGGCACAATATGTATGTGGGGTAAAGCAGTGATGTTTTATCATTCAGATAAAGATACATTTGACAGTTCTAAAAGTTATAATGCTACTCTTTAGCAAACTAGAGAAAATGGAATTCGTCACCGGTTTCATATAAACGCATAACATTATTAAAGCGTCTTTGGTGTTGTTCCCTGTTTTCTACAAAACAAAACCCAGGAAATCGAGGGTTATGAACGTCATGGCAGGCGACTCAATACACTAATACACTGTCCTTGTGTCACTATTACATTTCTTGCGGTGTTCGGCCAATCACAATTCACTGGGTCAGCTGGCCAATCAGAGCAGACTGCGCTTGTCGGAAGGAGGGACTTTGTAGAATACGAAGCGTTTGAGAGAGGCTGGGCATAGAGGACCTACAATAAATGTACAGTATGTGAAAAATAAAATGTGTTTTTTTTAACATTAAGCATGTCCCACATAATTCCTGTTAACATCCAAATACACAAAATAATGATCTTTAAAAAAGCATCATATGACCCCTTTAACGTTTTAATCATTAGAATTACTTGGTTGGGTTATAATAACTTTAAGTCTTACAATCTTTTATGGATCGTATATATGCACGGACAGCTTGTAACACCCAAAGACAAAGGACAACTTGAAATCACATCATATGACCCCTTTAAGGCAATGTAAGAGAGGAACACAGTATTAATTGGCATGATCTAACTCTGTTTACTCTGTATCAGTGTTAAAATGGTGTTTTAGTGTAGTACCATTTGGCCAGGTGTAAAGTCAAGACATAATGCATCTGCGGGCAGCTCGCTCCTAATTGTTATGCTACTGTGAATGTGTTGACGGACAGCTTGTAGGTGTGAAAGATCATGTTCCAGTAACAAAGCTCATTGATCATCATGACATGGAGGTTGGCGCACCGCAGAATATTAATTTATAGCCTCCCTCGCTGATATTTGAAACTGATGACATTTTGTGTGTGCTACATGCTACTCTGGGTATGAACGACTGATATTCACACAGAAATAATAATAAAACAATAAAAAATACAATACAATAAAACTCATACCTATATGCTATGAGCATTTTTATATTATTGTTTTTGTACATTTTATATATATATAAAATATAAGCCTATTGTATTTGTAAGTGCTAAAGCAGTTTTTATATACTTTTATGTATTATTCACTGCAGATTTCCACTACCATCCAGTAGACGTTTTTTTTTTTTCATCAAGATAGCATTAGAAAAATGCAGATCATTCAACCTAAAGAAGGTCATTACCAAATAAATGAAAAATTAACGACAAAATTTTATAAATAAAATAATTTATAATGTTAAATTTACAACTATAAATAAAATTAAAAAATATTTTATTATTATTAAACATATTCAAATAGATATAATTACAACTACAATTGCATTTATTATTATTTATTATTCTTATTATTCTATTTATTACATAGAGCAGAATGGGTTCTGCATTTAATTTTGAATACATTTAAATTAATTAAATAAAATACAATAAGTTGTAATAAATAATAATAATTAATAAATTATTATTATATTATCATCTTCATCATCATCATCATCCGATGGGTATCTGCATTAATTTTTATAGCAATTAAATAATTACAATACTCTTGAATAATAATACTAAAATAAAAAATTACTGAATAAAAATTATTATTATTATTATTATTATTATTTATTTATATTATTTATATCATTTATCAACGTTTTGAATAGAAAGAAACATGCAAATACACCATTGACACAATATCTTCCTACAGGATTGCAAAGCTGGAGCACTGGATGAACATGACTGATGCTCAATCTGTTTCCAGTAGTCATGTAAAGATAACTTTATTTCCCTATCTATCAACATTTGGGTCCAAATATGGCTCCTCATTTTCTCACCAGATAATTTCTCTATCCTCCTAGACTAGAGGACTTGCAGGAGCATTAGACAGAGTCATGAAACATATATCATACCTTCCAAATAGATATGTCCGTATGAAGGACACTGGCTCTTGGAAACGCAGTAGCTCCAGCAGCATCCATAATTCATGTGTGAAATGATAAAGGATGCACAATATGCCACGGCTTCCAATTCCACTCGCCAGCGATCAGACACAAATAGCTGGTGCTGTGGCGTGTGTTGGAGTGCGTTCGCTGAACCCGGTAAGACAACTGAGGATTAAATAGTGACCTCTCTGATCGATGACATGAAAGGTGGCACAAGAAAAGTAGAAATATTAGTAGTCAGAATGAGCGTAGCCTCCAGCCATATTCATATTCCTATGTCTGTGACTGTGCTCGTCTTCTGTGGAATCGTGATTTGCATGCATGTGATGTTGAAAATATATACAGATAGGGATGTCTTTATTAGAAAACACGCATCTGTGTGTCTGCCAGTAGCACATGGTGGACTTCTCAAACAAGAAAGTCCCCTCTCTGGGTTTGTGTCATGTTGTAATTCGATTGGATGTTTACGCTATTTCCAGGTTAAAGCTTATAGAACGTCATGCAAGTTAGAGTTTTAAAGGAATAGTTCAACACCAAATTAAAATGGGCTGAAAATGTACTCACCCTCAGGCCCTCCAAGCTGTAAATTACTTTTTTCATCAGAAGAGGAGATTTGGAGAAATTTAGTCAACAAATTATCAGCAAACGCCTGATAAAAAAATAATAATAAAAGAAAATAAAAAACATCAAAATAGTCCATCTCCTGTTGTCCTCTCACATGAAAATCCACCAACATATTTGTTTATAACTGTTTTTTGTCTTTCTCATTGAGAACAGGTTAAATGATCTGTCCTCGTTTCCTCTCCTGATTCAGATGAGATGACTTTTTTGACTGTGGACCATAATTAGTATGAGGAGGACCTCATGTTTTTTTAGGATGGCTTTTCACTTTACAAGATGTTAATTGATGGAATGGTGTTGTGTGGATTACTTGTAGATTATTGTGATGTTTTTATCAGCTGTTTGGACTCTCATTCTGGCACCCATTCACTGCAGAGCATCCATACCATTGGTTTAGCAAGTACTGTATGCGACAATTTCTCCCAAATCTGTTTTGATGTAAAACAACTCATTCTAGTCTTGTTTGACTGAGGGCGAGTACATTTATCAGCAATATCATTTTTGATTGAACTATCTATTCCTTTATTTAAAAAAACTAGCACTATAAATATTATATAATAAATTCCAATACTATTAGTGTATATATTACATCCTGTTTAAATTCAAAGCGTTTATAGATTTTCATATAACAATAATTGATCAAACTTTAGTTTCTTTACAATGACACAAAGTAAAATAAAAAGCAAATATTTTTTTCTCAACCAAGCTGCATTTATTTGATGATAAAAACAGTAATACTGTGAACTACTAATAATAACTGTTCCCTTTCGTGGAACTTCGAACTGCGTCTTCTAGGGGTCACTATGGGGAATGCCTCTTCGTGACCCGTGTCTGAAGCCTACATCGAAAAAACACCAACTTGTTTGGCCGGCAACAGCCATGACGTCACTTCGTACCGTCGCAACTAGTACACATAGGTCGCCGGTAGCGCACATCATGCCTTTCTTTTCTCTTCGTATTCACTTGCCGTTCTGTTTGAACGTGCTTCCAAAAGCAAAGTCAAGTATTTCTTTCCTACATGGCGAGCCGATAGCGGATCGTTTAGAAAGGGGGTGGTACATCATACCGTTTCATCGTTTCTGAACCCGATGATTCAACACTATCTATGCAGTTGTTTGTTTTTTTGTGCGAGTATCACATGGGGCCACTCGGTTTCTAGATCCCGAGGAGGCATCTCGCGTGCAATTGTGAGAGCTTTTCCGCTGAAAAGCTCCGTCTCGTTTGTTCTCTCTTTCTTTCCTCTCGGAGTGAGGGGACAAACCATCGGTTTCCCGCGTCTCGGGACACTATCGCGCCGCTGTGGCAACGGAGAGAATGAGCTCGGGGGATCTTCATGTTTCTCCTACACGTTGGCTGAGGGGGGTTCCCTCTTCTCCCCCCTTCGCATCGTGCGGTCGGGTGAGAGACAGCCGCTGGATGATGATATCCTTTCTCTAATATCATCTGATCCAGGGGCTAGTGCTCAGTTGGGCCCAGCCCAACAAGAGTAGGGAATGGATGTGGAGAGTGAAGAAGCTGAGGGTGAGCTTTCCCAATCCACCTGCCCTGCGTATGATGAGCTGTTAAAGGTGATGGATCGGGCCACGGCAAGGCCCGAATTACCGTGGAAACGAGCCAAGGAGATGACGTCGCGAGGTCGCCTCGACGAACGTTATCTCTCTCTGGACTTCGTCTGGCCATACCCTGCCCAGCTCAAGTGAGCCTTCCTTATCTTCCTGATCTCCATATTACTGAGATCGGAAGTATTGATAAGAGGAGTCGGTGGCCAGTTTTCCTCACATCGTATACCTGGTTTCAGCGATACGATTTGCGAATGATCGGTCAATGCCAGCTAAAAGCGCTATGGGATGATTCCCCCTGTGGAAGAGTGAGCGCTAGCCGCTATCTCTCTCTGGGGAGACGTCCATCACCTCAAAACTCCTCCTTGCCATCCGTGCCCCTTCAGGCCACATCTCGCACGAACGGCAAGGCGTATGCAGCGGCAGGTCAGGCTGTGGCTTCGTTGCACACTATGGCGGTGCTTCAGGCCTATCAGGCTTACCTGCTGAAGGACCTGGATGAGGGGAAGGGCCTTTCCTCTGCCGGAACGGCTGGGCTGCGGCGCACCACAGACTTGGCCCTCCGAGCTACTAAGCAGGCAGCCTCTGCCATGGGCATAGCGATGGCTGCTATGGTGGTGACGGAGCAGCAGTTGTGGGTGAATTTGGCGGACATCGGGAAGAAAGAAAAGGGGCTTTCTTCTCGATGCCCCGGTGTCGCCCTCTGAACTGTTTGGCACCTCCGTTGAGACGGTGGTCGACAAATTCAGGGATGCGAAGTCGCGCTCAGCAGCGTTCAATCCTTCATACCACGAAGGCCCCAGTCTGAGCCCGAACAAACTCAGGGGTCCTAGCCCGTCTCGGTCTGAGGATCAGAGACAAGCACAGAAGGCTAGTGTCGCGACTCGCGCCCCTCCTCCACCTGTGGGTGGGGGTAGGAAGTATCGTGGGTCAAGGGGAGGCAGACGAACCCGATGGGCTGAGACCTGTGGCAATGCTCCACGCTTTCGTCCGGGTCAGAGTAATACTTAGGTATTCACGCTCTCCCGCGGAGGGTGCAACATCTACCCTGTCCTCCCCTTTTTCCAATTCCCCTGTTATGACCACCATCTCCAGCTGACCAAGGTTAGCTGTAGAATAATTTTTCAAACAGTCTCCTACTGGGCTCATGATGTTGTTGGTGGTTCTATGGCTAGCTCATAGTAACCGCATGACTGATGGTCCAGTCAAAAATCCCCGAACAGAGCCCCGGCAACAAGGCCCGTGGTGGGTGAGTATGATCCATATGTCATGAGAGCATGTATACTAATGAGAGACTGAGGTGGTCATGTGTAATAAATGTAAAGTTACCTGCAGCAGATAATCCGGTCAGAAAGATCCTCGGAGCAAAGCTCCAGCACAGAGGTCATGGGGGTTAGTACGATCCAAATATCATGATATCTTTATATCGAGGACAGACCGAGATGGCTGTGTGTGTAACCTTCTATAGTTCCTTGCAGTGTTTCCCGGGACCTGTGCGTTTCTGTCCCTTGCTAGACGCCCTTGGTGAGGTGCCGTTGCTGGGCTCAGAAGCCAGGTGATCTACTTGCAGTAGGCGTGTCACTCGTCGGCATACATCCAGACGGTAAGAAAAGCCGGGCTTCGGCTTCATACCTCCTGGATCATGCGGCCGAATACGGGCTCTTTCGGGAGCCTTCGTGAACATTAGGCCCCCGGTGCTACGCTGCAAGGCACCCGGACGGGGCTACAGTGCCTGGTCACCCCGAGGGGCTCCCTGGCCACCGGCGTACTCCTTCTTACTGAGGCAAGAACGGGAGGTACGGGGGCATCACCAGGATCCTCCTGTGTAAGCTGTCCTAGGCAGGGCTCCCATCACCACCGAGATGTGCGAGCCGGCCTCTTCCGGCGGGCCATTTATGGTCCGGATGCTCCATGAATTTAAATTCCAGATAATATGGTAAATGTCCACGTAAAGCAAGGCTTTGCGCATTCCTCCAAATCCACAGTGAGTGGTGGATGTGCACGTGAAGCTGTGCGTATTTCTCTAAAATCCACATAGCTGGTAGATGGGCACGTGTTGCTTTGCCCATTTTTCTAAAATTCCACTTAGGTGGTAAATGGGCACGGGATTCTTTGCCCATTCCTCTAAATCCTGTGAAGGTAAGGGTTTACGCGTGCTGTCTTTGTTCCTTGTTTCAAAGTGGAGTAACACCACAACCGTTACCTTGGGTGCCATCAAATAGTTGTGCATTGGCGTCCAAAAACACCCCCTGGAGACAGCATCTGCCCTCACTCTGATGAGGGTGCGAGCGGCCTGTTCCCGCCCGGGCCATTGGCTTCCCAGGGTGACAAATTAAGAACCCTAGAGTGCTCTTTGCCGCACTTCTAAAATCCACGTGAGGGGTTGTGTGGCACGTTATCCTTGCCGTTTCTTAAAAATCCACAGATAATGGTGGGTGGGCACGATTAAGAGGCTTTGCCACCCGTCGTAAAATAACTTCCACCTAGTGGTTCGGTGGGCACGTATGCTTTGCACTTCTTCTAAAATCCTGGGGCGTAACGAAAGAGGGGTGGTAGGTGCGCACGTTCTTCTTTGTCCACCTCTCTAAAATCCTGTATGGTCAGTGTTACGCGTTTCTGACTTCGTTCCCTGTTTCGGAGAGGTTTAGGCCCCGATTTCCTGGGCTCCTCTCAACCAGTGTCTCTCGATCGACGCACTCAGAAGGCACTTCCCCCCTCGATATCAAGGGGTACTAAGAGGGTGTCGTCTGACGCGCAGGATCCTCTCCGAGGAGTTGAATCCCTCGCTCCGTGGGCTGTCCTCGTGGTAATGTTGAGCACTGCTCCCTTTTCAGGAAAGGGTCACCTGGAATGGGGACAGTATTCCTCAGCTGAGGAAAAACGGAGGTGCCTCTTTCATGAGAGGCTTGAGCTCGCTGTCTTCCAGAAAGACCTCGTACCAGCTGCATCAGTAGGATTGGGCCGTCCTCCGCCTCCCTGATGCGCTGGCGGTGTGGCTAGCCTGCAGTATGCTACCCCTTTGATTTTTAATCATGCTGCTGGTTGGGGGCCCTCCCTCTCGGTGAGAGTTGGGTTGGGCTTCCCCAGCTAGAATGAGCTACTGCCAGCCGGGGAAACCCGGCATTAGTAGATAGGGTCGAGCCCCCTGGGCGTCTGAGGACCAGGCGTGGGTTCCCACACCGAGATTGTTACTAGCTGGTTCCGCTAGTTGGAACGTGCTGCGGGTCGAGTCCCCTTCTCGGTGAGAACTGGGCGTGTTGCTCCCCCAGCTGATAACTGCTAGCTGTTCCACCAATGGAACGTGCTGTAGGTCGAGCTCCCGCTGAATGGATGTTTGCTCCCTCAGCTACAGGTTTGCGGCTAGCCATGCCAGCGTGATAGCCGTAGGTGAGACTTATGACTACTCAGAGCTCCATCTATAGCCTGCCCTCCAGAAGTGCCACAAGAACCCCCTAGAACGGTTGTATCCAACTACATATGGACATTCTAAAATCCACATAGTGGTAAGTGCACACCTTAAGCTTTGCGCACTTTCTAAAATCCACAAAAGTGGTAAGTGTGCACGTTATCTACTTTGCCCACTTTTCTAAAATCCTATATGGTAAGAGTTACGCGCACAGCTTCGTTCTCTTTTTTTGAGTGGTCTAAAACCCCGGTTCCGCCTGGGACCCACTCCTCATGGTATCCTCGAATACCTGCTCTGGCAGGGTGTTTCCACTAGAGGCCTGTTGTGACAGGTCCCTCTGCAAAGTGAGGTAGCCCTGAGTGACAGGCCAAGACCAGTAATTGATCCAATAAGTAGGCTCTAGGTCGTATTCCCTGGAAGGAATCCTTCATGATTCTAAGCCCTGGCGCCACCTCCGAAGAGGCTTTTTATGGCACAGCTGGTACAGGGGCCCCTGCCGTCCCGCAGTTCTGGGAACCAAGCCAGCCGCCCTCATTACACCAGAGATCAATCTCGAGAGACTGACTCCCGTGTTAGACTATTGGTAGCCTGGGTTCTACTACCAATCATGTCCCGGTGGGACCTGCACACTGTGAGGCTCTAGTAATGTCCCTTGGCAGCCTAAGCTTCTGGCCGCAGGGAGTAATGTCACTGAAAGCCGTCTAAGTGCAGGACAGGGGCAACTCCCATAGCGGTATGGTGTAGTTAGTACTTAGTGGCTCGCCATGGTTCTGCCTTGCACTCCCCTCAGCATGGCGACGTGGGTATACCGTTCCCCATAGCGACTAACCCCATGAGGACGCAGTTTCGAAGTTCCTACGCAAGGAACGTCTCGGGTACTTATGTACCAGGGTCCGAGGTGGAACGTAGACCTGCGTCCTACTACGCTTTTTGTGCCCTGCTGCGTACCACAGCTTTCAGAGAAGAAGTGATGATGTTCCGCTCCGCCCACTGGCGCCTATTTTGTACTAGTTGCGACGGGAGTGACGTCATGGCTGTCGCCGGCCAAACAAATTGGTGTTTTTATGTTGTCAATGTAGGCCATTTACATGACACGTGTCACAACTGGACGAGGCGTTCCTCCCCTAGCGACCCCTAGATGCACGCAGTGGATCTCGTTCCCTCAGGTGAACCATGGGTTCATAGTAACACCGACATGTATTCATTTTATACATTCAAAATTAAAATGTATTCTTTTGATGAAAAGCTGATTTTCAGCAGCCTTTTGCTTTGAGATGTTGTGAGGGATTTAAAACATTTTTTTTTTTTTTTTTTATAATTTTAAATTAATAATCTTTAACAGGTGTATGTTTTTGAGAACAAAATGTACCAATACTTTAGCCAAAGTCAGTGTGTTCCAATAACAGATGCATATGGATAACAGGATGAAAAACATTTTTTTTTTGCCAGTAACAGAGGGGTGGTTGCTAAACTACACATATGAGAATAAACAATCATATTAGAAAATGATGATGTAATGAGTGTATGTAATGAGTGTATGAATGTATGAATGAATGATGTATGAATTTAAAATATTATACATATGTCTTGTTATGATGTAATTAATGTTATGCTTTCTTGAATGATATAAAAGGTTGAAATAAAAGGTTTGTTTGTTTGATTTTTTACACTGCTGGACAAGTCCATAGCGCCAACAAGTGGCTAGAGTTGAAGTAACACACTTACATAATTCAGTTACACATTGTCAAATTTGTTTTCATATTTAGCTGTCGATCACATTCTGATCTGAAAACGCCCCTGGTTCATACTTCATAATTACAAAACAAGCATATACTGTAGGCACGTGCATATGAGGAAATCTTTATTGTTGTTCATGCTCACAGTTTTCTTTTTTATCTGAACTAAACTGCCGTTGATCCCAATTTCCTTCAGAAAAACCGTATCAGGAGCAACAGATTGTACTACATCATGCAAAATGTCGCTTGTAATCTGACACTAAGAGTGAGATAATGATATTTTGTTTCTTTTCCTTCCTCTTACTGCATGACTGCCACTGGAATTTAGAATCTTTTATTGTCCTCCAGCATTATTAAATCACCAGTGACAGGCTTGAGCGTGAATAACACTTAAGATTTCAGTGTCTGGCATCTAATACGTAATAAGGAAGGAGACAGGGTGTGACTTTTGATTCTCTACTTAATCCTCTTGATCTGAATCATTTTTCTTTTCTGGCTATTCTCCACAGTTACTGCCTCTCAGCCTGTTTTAATATGGTTAAGGATTAAAACTGCATGAGGAAAGGTCTGTGCTATTTACTCGTGATTCATATGGCATGCTAAAATGCATTGCCAGGGTTGGGGAATGTGCTTGCTTAATGTGTTTTAATTTTATGGATATTAACTTATTTATTATTTGTGTCGTCCTTCTGAATTGAACAACAATGGAAAGGTCAGAACTTTTTAGCAGCAACATAATCCTTGTGAGAAGTGCCAACGCTTTGAATTTTAATAACCGGCAATAGCAGGGATATCAAAGGGTCAGGTAACAAAGCGCTTAATCACCTTATGTGAAAAGAGTTGCAGAGGAAGAAGGCATGTCTAATGTCAATACTTGATTATTACACTTATTATTGATTACACTTCAAGTCATAAACACTTAGTCATAGTATATCTGTCTATTGTA
Source organism: Sinocyclocheilus anophthalmus (assembly GCA_018155175.1). Classification (NCBI taxonomy): domain Eukaryota; kingdom Metazoa; phylum Chordata; class Actinopteri; order Cypriniformes; family Cyprinidae; genus Sinocyclocheilus; species Sinocyclocheilus anophthalmus. The sequence goes on from JADLZN010002889.1 coordinate 158,973, forward strand.
GCTATCTATTTATTTATATAATTTATCTAGCTAGTACCTATCTACTTGCATCTTCATATATACACTGAACAAAATTATAAACGCAACACTTTTGTTTTTGCCCCCATTTTTTATGAGCTGAACTCAAAGATCTACGACTTTTTCTATGTACACAAAAGGCCCATTTCTCTCAAATATTTTTCACAATCTGTCTAAATCTTGTGTTAGTGAGCACTTCTCCTTTGCCGATATAATCCATCCACCTCACAGGTGTGGCATATCAAGATACTGATTAGACAGCACTGATTATTGCACAGGTGTGCCTTAGGCTGTCCACAATAAAAGGCCACTCAAAATGTGCAGTTTTATCACACAGCACAATGCAACAGATGTCGTAAGTTTTGAGGGAGCGTGCAATTGGCATGCTGACTGCAGGAATTTCCACCAGAGCTGTTGCCCGTGAATTGAATGTTCATTCCTCTACCATAAGCCGTCTCCAAAGGCGTTTCAGAGAATTTGATAGTACATCCAACTGGCCTCACAACCGCTTCCACGTGTAACCACACCAGCCCAGGAGCTCCACATCCAGCATTTTCACCTCCAAGATCGTCTGAGACCAGTCACCCGGACAGCTGCTGCAACAATCGGTTTGCATAACCAAATAATATTTGCACAAACTGTCAGAAAACTGCTCAGAACTCATATGCAATGCCCATCTTCCCTCATTCGTGATCTCGCCTTACTGCCGTTTCGCGTCGTAACCGGCTGAGTGGGCGAAATGGTCTCACATTCGATAAAGCAGTCCTTGCACTTTGGAGAGGTGTTCTCTTCACGGATGAATCACGGTTTTCACTGTACAGGGCAGATGATGGCAGACAGCGTTTTTGGCGTCGTGTGGGTGAGCGGTTTGCTAATGCGGTTTGTTGTGGATCGAGTGGCCCATGGTGGGTTTATGGTATGGGCAGGTGTATGTTATGGACAACGAACACAGGTGCATTTTATTGATGGCATTTTGATGCACAGAGAATACCGTGGACGAGATTCCTGAAAGGCCGCATTGTTGTGCCCTTCAGTCTCATGTCCACCAATAACACCCTCATGCTATGCACATGCATGATAATGCACGCCCCCATGGTTTAGCACGGATCTGTACACAATTCCTGAACTGAAAACATCCCTATTCCTTCCGCATGCTCCAGCATACCTGCACACCGGACATGTCACCCCTATGAGCCCATGTTTTGGATGCTTCTGGATTGGATATCCGACAGCGTCTTTTTCCAGTTCCTGCCAATATCCAGCAACTTCGCACAGCCATTGAAGAGGAGTGGACCAACATTCCACAGGCCACAATCAAGTTAGTAAATAAATAGATAGGTAGATAGATAGATAGATAGATAGATAGATAGATAGATAGATAGATAGATAGATAGAATAGATAGATAGATAGATAGATAGAAAATAGATAGATAGATAGATACGTATTTTTCTTTTCATCCTGCCCAATGTTGCCCAATGAAACAATGTTTATATTAAGGGCTATGAAAACAAATACTACGTAGAATGCCCTAACTCCATACACCATGCTATATATTTGTGCAAAAATGGGTTAAAATCACATTACATTCTAATATTATAACATTGCAATCTAAAAACAAAAATCAAAACAAAAATTCAAAAACAAAAGTTACTCACCTAAATTAAAAATGAAAATAAATAAAAACTAAAGTGCAGGTCAATGGCATATTTTGTTTAGCTTACCCTATAATTGCTTTACAGTTACTGCTATCATTAAAAAAAAACACTTACTTGTAGGTTTAAAATTCTATTTATCTATCAGTATATATCAATATATTGTACAATCGCGATATACCGCCCAGCCCTAAATGATATCACTTTTATCTACCTAACTATCTATCTCTTACAGCTCTTCCTGTGTACTTTAAATGAAGAAATCATTCATTGTTATTTGTTTGCACCTTGCAGCATTAGTATGCATGATGGAGTGGGAGAGAGAGACTTCTGGTTTGACAGTTTTAGCAGCTCCTTGTTATTTTTGTCTTGTTGCCATGCTCCTCACATAAAGTGTCAATTATAGCAAGCAGGGCTAATTATTCCCATTAGGATTGTGTGAATCCAGTCAAGGACACCTTCATTTAAAGACTTATCCTTCCATCAGTGGGGTCAGAGGACACCACAGCGCTGCCATACTTCACTATCACCTCAATAAATAATGCTAAGATGCTAATTGTTTTCAGAAGTCGGTGAGTGGGTAGGAAAATGTGATGGATGTACTATTTAATCTTTGTAGAACATATTTTGTGGTCGTTGTAAAAGCAGAAAGCACTTAGAGATTTTAGATATTTAAAAGGAACGATTATAATGAATTGCTTTCAAATATTTTCCGACTGTACGTTAGCCTTTTGCCTGTGTAAGTATGCTGTCTTACTTACAGAGCTGCTGGTTGCTATTTCCATGCACACAACCTTTGTAACCTTTAATGTCTGTATTTGTCTGGGTGTCTTAGAAAAAAACACACAAAAAAAAACACTATGCCCTCATTTATCAACAGTGTGTACGCACAGATGTGTGCGTAATGAGTGTGTAAAAACAATTTCACGCAAAGTGTGGGATCTACCAACTTGTACTTATACGTAGAAATGTGTGTAAATATAAGCACAACTCTGAGCATGCTTACACAGAGAATCTAGTGGTAGAATAGCGACACTACACATAAAAAGCATTTAAGTGTGTCACAGTATGCATTAAGCAATCCACATATGTCCTGTCTTTCCTTTAATTATAAAACATTAAATTTATCATTTGTCTAGTTTTAAACAGACAAGTTGTGTAACTGGTGTCAAACCCTATTAAAGACAGCTGTGACAAATGTTTGTTTCAGACTGTGCAATGGCTTATCTTGCGTTATTTGAAAACTTGTCAAACAAGTTGGCAAACAAGAGAGTGAGAGCACAGAACGGCTTCTCATTCTATGCACCTGGACTGGCCCTTTCTTTTGCCATGATTTGGTGAGGCCCCACTACATTCACAAATCCGTTGACCTTATAAAGGGGGTCTTGTCACCTGATATATACGTATGGTTCATTGGAGGCGTTTCCGAATGCAATTGACCGTGAACGTGAATATCTGGTAGCTTACCGTAAATGTGGTCATTTATCACCAACGATGCTTACTCAGTGGCGTCGTAAGACTTGCCGTGCGCATCATCTTTTGATAGGATATGGATTTCCAGTACTTAGGCAATCATATGCTAAACTTTCATTTGTAAGACAAAATTTAGAACCTTTTCTACACACTGTTGATAAATGAGGGCCCTGGTTTCCTGCATTAATATTCACAAAAAATAATCAATTAATAATAATCTAATATTAGCAAATGCTTAATAGCTGAAAAATTATATATATATATATTTTTTTGTAGTTCCACATGGACCTTTGTAAATAAACTATTATCATTTTTTTTTAATTATATGTTTTTCTCTGTTGGCTTCTATTTCATGCTTGACTGTTTTGAATAATTTCTCCATAACACATTTCTGCTGTGGGATGATGTCCGAGGAAATAACAGGAACTCGCTACATTTGCACAGGTTGTCTGTTTTTTTTTTCTCTCCCTCTCTAATCCTCCATTTACCATTAATTGTGTATTGCACTTTTCAATTAGACTTACGGTTTAATCACGAAAGTGTTTCTTCTTAATCAGTGCTTGTTTGAGATAATATAGAGGAAATGATGCAGAGAATTAGGTCCCTGAATGCACCCTAATTATCCAATTATACATCTGGAATATGTATTTCCTGCATTGCACATGGAAAAGAGGCAGAGACATGGTGAAACAATGTTACGTTTATGTATGTTGTGATATGCAAGGGATACTAGCCAGTCATTATCACAAAACAAACCCAGACAGGTTTTTATCACCCTGAAGGGGTGTATTTTGCGATAATGGCCGAATGACTGTGCATTTTCTCTGCTTATTTTATGGCTACTCAAACAAATGAAAAATAGACAACATATTGATTTTACTTGAAATTGTTTTATAATGTTAGAAAGAGAGAGAGAGAGAGAGTAGGGAGTGATTTAAGAAACATAAATATCTGAAACTGACCAATTAGAGTCAAGTATTCTAGAGAGATGTATAATAGTTAAAAGTAGTTTCACAGAGAAGGTTGGCCAATCAGTGGATTTCCACCTGTCAACAGAACATGTATCAATAATAGGATTGTCAGCCAACACTGGAATATTTTCTTATGTTTGTGCCAGAACGTTTACATTTCAGAGCCAACACATAAATTAGGTGTCAGTGTTGATGTGTATATGCAGCTTTATGTTTTTTTTGTTTATTTATTTTAAGTCGGTTTTCTTTTTTGGGGGGGCGTTTGGGAACAGCAATAAAAAGTGCAGAAAAAGTAAACTTTAATTGCAATGTTATGGCATCAGGCATATGCTACACACAACTCTCTCCCTTATATTTGTAACATTAAAGTGGCAATTTTGTACTTACTCAGAGAGCAGGTGGAAATCATGATCTCACTGAAGTAAGAACGCAGGGAAATTCTCCCCTGAGGAAATTGGTTTCCTCTGTCACTCATCTCTACCCTTTGTAGTTCTCATAAAAGTAGAGGAGTGAAGTTAATCTGAAGCATTCCACTGTTATAGAAAACACATTTCTCCTTAATTCTACACCAGTCAGAATTTATCATCCATTAATTCCCTTTCTTCCAATATTGGGGACTGGGGCATTTCAATCATTGGGCCGTGAGGCATGCATATTGAAAACACTTCAAAGTGTTTCCTACTGTGTGCACAGTGTTTGTAATTAGCGTCTTTAAACTGAGAAGTCGAGAACAGAGATGGGTGCAGTGAACTTTTTGTTGACTTTATCCATCCACTAATCTTTGCTTAGTTGCTCTTGTTTGCAGAGCAAACTCAATTCCTGGAGGGCCACTGTCCTGCAGAGTTTAGCTCCAACCCTAATTAAACACACCTGAACAAGTTAATCAAGGTTTTCAGGATTACCAGAAACTTCCAGGCAGGTGTTTTGGAGCTGGTTGGAGCTAAACTCTGCAGGACAGTGGCCCTCATGGAGTGGAGTCTGCCACATGCGCCATACTAAAGATGTTCATTTGCATTAATATCTGGGGAATTTGGAGGCCAAGACAACACCATACACTTATTGTTGAGTTCTTCAAACCATCCCATTTCTCCAGTGTGGCAGGTGCTTTATCCTTCTGAAAGAGGCCACTGCCATCAGGAAACACCAATAATTTACATGGTTTTCAACAATCTTTAGGTAGGTCCCAGCAAGAATGCAACGTCATAAGTCTTTAGCTGTTTGGTTCAATTTAAAATTTTGCGACATTGGGTGACCAAAATTCAATGTCAGTTCAACATCTAATGTCAATGTTAATTTGATGTCCAATACTGACGTCAGCTGATGTTGATATTTGTTGTTTTTAGTTTGTGTAACCAAAATCCAAAGTTAAGTCAACGTCAAACTGGCATCAAATACTGACGTCAACCTGATTTTCATTCTCAACCGAAATGCAATGTCTGTCCGATGTCATGTCCAACATCAATTTGATGTTATATTGACGTTCTGTGCCTGCTGGGGTGGTAGGTGTCAAAGAAACAAAATAGCAGTCAGTGCATGGAAATCAACAACAATGATTGGTTTGTTACAAGAGTTGATCAGAAATACAGTTCACATATATGTTTACATGCTTGATGAATCAAATAATTACTTGTAGCAACTCTTGCTCTGGTATTTTCTAGGCATTTTAACTTATTTTCTGAATTGCAGTTTTTGATTTGAATAAATTCATTTGGAAATCCTCTGGGAATTTAAAGCTTTAAAGCTTTTTCAGAGTTTAGGACAACAAATTGAACAGATCTATAGGGCCTGTGCAGAAAAGGCCAACTTCATGAATCTCTAAGCTGATCCAGGTTAGTTTACGCCAGCTATAGTGTTAATCCGTATGCCTTGCTGGTTACACAAGTTAATACTAATGGTTAGCAGACAAGCAAAACACAACATTACTATTCTTGGTCTTGACTGAGTTGGTGATACTGTGCATATCAATGAACGACCTACTATGTGCAGTTATATAGCAATATTAAGTTGTCAAAAAGGAGCCAGGGCTCATTTTGTGTCCCACAGCAATTGAATAGGGCCTGGAGGCTGACTGGCGTCAGCAGATGTTAATCTGGGTCACAGCGCTGGTAAAAAGGGTCTTGAATGTGCAGTGATCAATCTGGTGACCTTGGACGTGCTAACTGAACAGTCCTTCACTGGTTTTTAAGCTATCAGAGGTGCACAGAGAGCAGCGTTATTCTCATTCTGCCACACTAACCGGGATTTGAAGATCTGTGCTTCATAACACACTGGTGACTCCCTGATGACAGTTAATATTCAGCACACACACTCGTTTCCTTTTGCAGATAGGGTTTGATGATATTTGTTTGATTCCCAAAGCTTGCATGATTCAAAGTACATAACATCCCAGAGCTTTACAAAATTTGTTGTCATCCTCCATCCTAAAGATGTTACTTCGAGCTTATAATCTAGTCATTCTGAGGTCCGTCCCGTTCATGAAAGCAATCTGAAATTCCGTCGGCCATCCAACCAAGGTCTCCTCTGGTCAGTCTTCATGGGAACTGTGTTTGACTTTGATTTCTTTGCAACCTTGCCTCAGATGTCCTTCTGTCTCTGCTCATCTCTGTTACTGCTCACTCTCTCTCTCACCTGGCACACAAATGTCATTCAAATGCTAAACGCCTCCTCGCTCGTCCACATATGCAAATTGACAGCTCATCTCGAAAGAAGTCGCTGCCAGAACAATCTCATTCAAGGCTGCCAGAAAGTTCCTATTGTCAATGTTGTTTGATTCTTCTTTCACATTATTTATTTCATTTTTGTCCCTTTTAAGTATGTTTAAAGATTTTTTTCTTATATTTCTTTGAAGTTTTGTTGCTATGAAGAAATACTTATATGCTTTTGTGCTTGTGCTGGTTAATCAACTTAGGGGTTCTGATTCTGTCAGAAGAGCTCAGACGAAGGTTCCACGTTGAAAAACTCCCAAACACTCTCTTGTACCCATTGAATCTCAAGTATGCTTTCCATGTTTAAACACCCAAGATATAAAATGGAAGATGCTGTTTAAACACGACTCTATCAGAATTCCGAAAGAACCCAATTCCAGAGAGGTTTGTCTCACGTAAGGGGAAAAGAAAAGCAGAAGGAGATGGACTTTCTGCAATCTTGAATGCTTGTCTTCCAAATATTTAAGTTTATCTTAAATTGATTAAATATTTAAGCCCTTGGGAACAGGCTAACTCTTTTTTTCCTCAACCTTCTGTCCTTCAGAGCCTTGTACTGTGCCATTTATTTCTGAAATCATGGTTATGCAAACATCTATGCGCTCACTTTCAAGTCTGAGACTCTTTTCTCAATCCTCTCAAATGAATACTCAATTGAATGTTTCAGGCTACCTTGATGAGTTCAGTGAATAAATGCCTTATGTTATATAAGCTAATATGTTTGAATATATTTCAAGTATTGCTGTAAATCATTAGAATTTCCTTTGATAATAGCCGGGAAGGATTTTGACAGAAAATAAAAGTTGGATAATTAGGTTAATGGCAAACATATTTTTTTATTTCATACTTGAAATTTATATTTTATTGTTCATGGTGGTTTCACTTTTCTTTTCAACAAATGGGTAAATTTATGACCATACACGTGTCATAAATGTGGTTTAACAGTAAAAAAAAAAAAAACCTTTCCTTGAACACACACACACACACACACACACATTGCTCACTGTACTAACCATGCTATGTCATAAAAAGGTTGTGTAAGGATCCACCCGCAAAACCCAAAAAGCGGAATCCAGCGGCCTGGTCGAAGGTTTAATGCATATTCGGTCTTTTACTTGCGCTTCTGAATTTATCAGGATTTAGTTTAAATTTTAGTCTAGCTCCGTGTTCAATCTGACTCAAATTTCACGTGATCAGTTTTTAATTAGAAATATTGCTTTGAAATATTGCCTAACTTTAATGATCACAAATATTAATTTAGATATTTGATTATTCCGGACTCACTATACTTTCAATTATCCGTTCACTGGGGACCTAATGTCTCTTTAAAGTCTCACGCTGGCCTTTAGTGGATCTTACGATCACAAACTGCAGTCTGATGCTAGTCAGAGGGTGTAGGTAGACTAATACCTATTTTGCCTGCCGCCTACTGCTTGCTTATTACAAAAAGTGTAATTCACTTAGTCCTTTCCCGTACAACTTGCTAACATCGGCGATAGACAGAAATCAGAAGGTCTCCGATGACGTGCCGACTGCTCCTATCATTCACAAGCCTTCAGTTTGACCTATCCTGGCCATAGATTTGCGGTAACAAAAGCCTCCTCACAGTTTACTAGTCATAATGATTTTAGGAGAGTTCAGAATAAATCAAATATAACAATTTATTATCAGTTAGGTAAATATGTATTATGCCAATTACACAGACAATTCAAAGATATCAAATCAATACAAAACAAAATTCTCAAAGATGAATCTAAGAGTAAAATGCATAACTGAGATTAAATGTATTAGAAAAATACATAGTGTGAAGTGTGTGGACACACTTCATACTACGGGCTTTCTGGCTACAGAATCGCCCTGACTGATTTGCAACTTTCCCTTAAATACTACCAGAACAAAGACAAAGAAATCTTTAAGTCAGTTGTAAAAACATTAAAGACCTTTTATTTGTTAGTTTCTGTGATGCAGGGTCACACCCGGCTGGAAACATTCTCACAGACCCCTAAAGGGGGACACACCCCCCTCCTCAACGCAACACAATTCTACAAAAAGTTTTAAGTCTTTCTCACAATATAAATGACTACTAATTTACCAATCGCACAAAGACCTTTAAAATTACACCAAACATGAAGGGGAAAAACAACAGATTCACAAGATACATCATATGTGGTATATACATATTCTTAATGAACTTTGGATGAAACCTTTTAGGGGAAAAGAGGGAGAGGCAGAGAGGCCAGGGGGAGCAGGGGGTGGTAAATGGGCGAGGAGAGAGGCGTTGTTTGCTCTCTTTGAAGATTTCTTCTCCAGATAAGTTTTATTGTTTTATTGCATGGCGTCTGTTTTGTGTGAGTTCCTGAGTATTGGTTTCATGAAGAGTTAATTCCATAAGGAAATAAATTCAATCCTTTCAGTAATTATCCAAAAATTATCTGATTCTATTGAGTGTGTTGATGTATGATATTTAGGTATAATTTAGTTTTGATTTAATTTTTTTATTATTATTTTATTTCAGCTTTATTTCAAGTAACACAAATGTTTAAATAGTTTTAGTTAACAACAATAAACCTGCAATGGCACACTTTGATATGACATCCTCTTTTTGATGTAATTTTATTTACTTTCTATTTATCTTCTTAACAAAACTACTTTCAACTTTAGAATATGGCAAGCTGTTTAATATGTTCTATTCACATTTGTAATTATTTTAATGAGGACCCCCTCCTCCCCCCGCCCGGTTAATTATTATATCAGAACACCCAACAATAATTAATTGAGAAATCAAAAACATGTTCACCATAAAATAACTGTATATGTTAATTGCATTTTAATGTTTTTAAATAACAGATCCAGATAAAAAAGAGCATCATGTCATTGACCCCATTTCCAAGACTCTCATTAATGCTTGTGAAAAGTCTTCCTGTGCTCGACACTTCCTCTACTATTTTCTCATCTTATGTCTTTAAATGTTTAGTCTAATCTACAAACACATACCTCTTCTTCTGAAAAACGCATTGTCCCAATCTGTCACCATGGCAGTGACTTGACATCATCTGCATCCATGCACTCATCTTACAATAACTGATGTCAAAGAGTGATTTATGGCCCCTTTGATTCGGGCTGACTTTGACATGATTGCACTTTTTCTTCATCCCAGCTGTTAATATCAACAAGCTTCAGGTTGACTGAGTATTTTTCTCTTTTATGTTTCACGCGAATCTCATACACCGAATAAAAGGTTCAGTGTACATCCTGATGTCCTTTTTAATATCCCTCCGGCTATCAGTTGGATGTTGAAATTCACACGCACCCCCCCCCCCCCCCCCCCCCCCCCCCCCCTCCCACCCCCCCCCCCCCCCCCCCCATGGTATAAAGACAAGCCAGAACATTTCCGCTTGATTTTGATGTAAATAGTATTGTGCCCACTGGGATATTTTCCAACAGTCACATCGTACCAGCAGCGCCAAAGGCCAAATTCCAGACCAGGAACTTAAAAGTGTTCTCAATGCATAAGCGAACAAACAAACACGACGACCACAGATGGTCCTCTTGTCAAAGTCTGTTTGTGTCTGTCAGAATGGAGACTCCAGGAATGCCATCGCAAGACAATCATGAAAATAGCAGGCAGTTTGCACATTTTTAAATGTATTTTAAGCACGATCCGAATTCTTGAGTGCTTGCGTCCGCCATATGTTGACTCAACAAATATTATTCCGAGAGGAACAGGTTCTGTCTTCATTCAGTTCCTCTCCAACCCTACGGAATCCCTGAATACCAATCAGTCACTGCTGCAAAACACCCAGCTAAGGGGTCAAAATCCGTCTTTGACAAGCAAATGAAAATATGCAAATGGGTTCGACAACAGAAAGGGGCAAGTTAGCGGGCGGCACCTGTGCCCATTATCCCTTGTCGAATGTGAATTCCAGACTCTTGAGCACTAGTTCCCAGTCTCATGCCAGTTCTTCACAATGACTGGCTTGAATTGAAATAGTAAGACTGTTGATATTGTTTGTAGGTCATGCTGGCAAACCTGGGGAACATGTAGCTTTGTACCCTGAGCTGTCTTGCTGAGTCATAACCCCCCCTAGAACAAAGCTGAATTCTGCACAAAACAAAACACATGCTGTCCCTTAGGAAACAAGACTCTCTTAGCAACATGCTTTGCATGATATTATAAGCGTGTGTATGCAGTGTCATCAAATTAAATCCACAGCATGATATTGGCATTATCCAAAGGGTTCCAAAGGGAGAGAACTATCTGTCAGCATTTGCATTCATATCAATGGCTGTTGCTCGGCTTGTGAGCAACCCCTACGAAGTACACCATTTTACATTTGCCGTCTTGGCTCATGGCCACTCAATTCTGGGTAGTTTTTTTTTTTATAATGACCTGAACTGTAAATGCTCAGAATACTAAATGTTCCCAGGGTCCTATGTTGCCCAGATTTATATGCCAATTATGAACACATGGTAAAGGGTCATATGTTGTCAGGGTTAGGGCTAAGCTAACATGGGAACATGGGGTTAACCCTGGGAACATACTGTACTGAAAGTATAGCAGACATGTTGATTGAAATATTGCAAATGTTATATAGCGGGACTGTCCAAAGCTGCTGCTGGATTCAGATGATGAGATTAAGTGCTAGGTTTTACCAGTTAATGTGGAACTAAAAGGAAATGTGTTAGCAGATAGGAGTATAAAGAAAAGAGATGAACAGTAGGCATACAGTAAATGTTAAATATTAAAATAATGAAACAGAGTGTAAATAAACAAGGAGCAGAAATTGTGAGTTAATAAACAAAAAAAATACAAAGGATGAATGCTTTCATTTTTATATTATTTGAAAGCAACATAATTTAGATAAGAGAATATAGTTTTATTTGCAATTTAATCAATCAATCAATCAATCAATCAATCACACAATCAATCACGCAATCAATCAAACAATCAAATAATAAATCAGTCCTGATCCACACACCTTACCAGTTTGTGGTGGTAATTCACTCTACGCTAAATGCCAACCACCACAAAAAAACCAGAAGAACGAAGACCCTGAGAACATAGGCTGCATCTGAAATTGCATACTTTTATGAGTAGGTACTTTTTGAATAGGTAGTTGCTTCACAACCACAAAAAGAGTATATTCTATATAGTATGAAGTATAAATGTAATCTGGATGTATTACATTGGCCATGTCATTCTCACGTGCTATACCAGCATCAGTTGCATCGCGTGTTACAACACGTTCTCATTCCCAACTCGTCACATACTAACGCTTGGTCTGGGGCCTGTTTCATAAAACAAGTTACCAAATAAGTCGGGCTTATTTCAGTTAGTCTGACTTATTTTGAACCAAATCAGCTGACAATAAGTCAGACTAACTGAAATAAACCTGGGTTATTTGGTAAACTTGTTTTATGAAACAGGCACCAGGACCCCTTGGTGTCACTTTTTGACGCACAGGGTACCCTTTTAGCATCACTTTTCAACGTGCAGGGTCCTCCATTGGTTTCAGTTGTTTGCCTTAAGTTAATGGTTTGCATGCATTTGTAAAAATAGAAATCATTCGATAAAAATTTATACTTTAATTGGAGCACCTTACCCCACTCCTACCCTAAACCTACCCACTTCTGAACAATATAAAACATGTAACAGACAAATAAAAGTACAGTCACAGGTATTTATTGCAAGAACTGACCATACAAAAGCAGTAGAAAAGTATTACAAAAGTCGTGTTGCATTCCAAGTCTTCTGAAGCCATACGATGTCTTTATGCAAAGAAGAGAGTAAAACATAAGGTTTTAACCGCTGAAAATGATCCCGCTCCGTTAACACGCTCACATATCATTCACAAAACATAGTCCTGTACTTTAGCACGACACAATCGGTCACGAGACACGCAAGAGCCAATGGAATTTCACAACCAAAGCTGACATAATGCTTCTTCTGGCTGCAACTTTTGAATTTTCACACAGTTTGCACACAGGATCTGAGCTTTATGGCGGATGAAGACGGTCATCTCGTCTGTTCCCCTCTGAAATCAATTGTTTTGCCTCGGAAGACTTTGAATTGTAGCGTCTGCGTAGGATCATGCATGAGCGTTGGACTGTTTATGGCTTAAAAGACCCCTTTTAGCCTTTTGACATTTGCATATAAATTACAGTTCTGGTCAGAAACTTTACGTTTGTATAGGGGTGTAAATTGCCAAATGGTTCTTCGCCCTCAAGAAGATTAGAACCAGCCCCCACGAGCATCCTGCAATCTGATTTCAAACACATTCCACAAAGAGTTGTAAATGGCCAAACGAACACACACACACACACACCCAAACTAACACACACACACACATAAAGACATTTCTTTATTTTAGACTATAATTAATCAGTTATAATTGTATCTGGTATATGCATGTGTTGTGTGTACATTCCCCTATTAGATTAGCTGAGTTACCACTCGTTATTTGTATTAGTTAAAGCCATAAAACAATTATATTCAGGTGTATGTGTGTATCTTTGGTTTAATCTATTCCAGATTATTGTTTATTGGTATCAATGTCACCCGTTCTTCACTTCTCGGACAATGACGTACAGTATGTTATTGTGAAACGCATCATATGACTCGCACGATATTTTGGGTTAAAACTACGGATATTCCAGACCGGCCATAAAGCATGCAAATGAGCCATAAACAAGGGACAAAGAAAGTTTCTCCCGCTCAAAATCCGTGCCTCTCATTGGCCAGTACACACAGAATAGAAATTCTCAAAAGCGATCAGCCCGGAATAAACTTTGCTCAGAAAACTTCTTCTTCGTTTGAGACAACACCTTTCAGGACTCTCAAGACCTTCCTTTTGAGTTTATTTTCCGGCAGTTTTTACTTTCAAATAACGTTAGTCGCTGTGGACTTTTTCTTCAGAAGAACCAGAAGATTAAACTTCCCGATGGGGGGGGGGGGGGGGGAAAACCTCCTCACAAACTCATCAAAAGAAATACGTTATCTACCGCATCCGGACTCTTCTTCAGCGATCGAAAAACCAATGCAAGTAACCGCTTAAAATTATTCAGATGCGTGTTTAAGGTTCAGACCCTAAGGTGATTATTGGATTCTTTGATGATTTTCAAAGGTTGTGGTTAAAAGTGATGTGAAATACTGCCATTCTTTACTTTTCTCTCCCTTTTTCCTTACTTTGTTTCATTCTGTGTATATATGTTTTAGTTAGTTATATGTTAGATATAGTTTCATTTATTAAATCCCTTATATTCACAACGAATTGTCTCTGTTACTGCTCACAGTTCCAAGTCAATGAATGTTTGAACCCTTGCTACATTTTGCTAAGAATTACTGCTAGCACTGCACAAAGAAAAGGACCGTTTATTCTTCCGTGGCCAGAAAATAAATATTCCTTGAATTGATAAATGATTATATTGTCTGCTCGGTGGACGGACAGATCAAATAATTGTAATATTGATTCTGCTACAGTTAATTCGAAGATATAATCTAAATATTTATTATGAATCATAACCAGTTATAATTCGTCATAAATATTCCCCTTTTTAGAGCTAATAAATAATAATAAACGTTACAGAATATTATTAGTTTAATTTTATTTTTTTTTATAAATTATGACTGGAGTCATACCTGCCTAATATATCCTGTGTTTTATTGACAAATGGTAGGTTTAGGGGCAGGGGTTGGGTTACGTGCTCATAAATGTGTAAATAGGGAAATGTAAATAAAATTGTTGTGACCGTTTACATTGAAAAATCACACCCCAACATATATGCAATAGTGGCAATATCATCTTAACATCATGTAATCATGATAATAAAATTCCCAATGCCTTTTGCGTCAACATATTGAGACCAAGTGTTTCTCATTTAAAGCAAAGGAGGACCCTGCACGTCGAAAAATTACGCTAAATGGGTACCCTGTACGTCTAAAAGTGACGCCAAAGGATCCTGACCAAGCATCAATATGTGACAAGTTGTCACTGCTATTCACAAATTCTCTCCCTGGCCTCATGGGATAATAAAGTCTACATCGTATGCGCATTTCAGAATCAAGCCGGAAGTAGTAGGTCATAAGGGTACTTTTTGCCTAATCATACTGTTTTTCATCTACTATAAAGTAGGGTAGTACGTGATATCAGATGTAGCCATAGAATCCTGGGAACATATATACACTCCTGCTAATAACATCACAAAGGAAGTGAAGTGCAGAGTTTCATGTACACTTGGGCTGCATCTGAATGTACCTACACTGAAAAAAAATATCCATTGAATTTACTAAATTATTTTAAGGTAAGTGGTTTCAATCAACTTATTTTAACTACATTTAAATAAACTAATTTAGTTGACTACCTTTCTAAAATAAATTGTTTGTAACCACTTACCTTAAATAAAATTTTGTATTTTTTTTTTCAGAGTACTTCCCCAGTATATATTACGTCAGTGGTTCTCAACTGTATCAGTACAATTTATTTGTCTCTTTTATCTGACATACTCGGTTCAGTTCATGGAGCTCTGTCCTAATGATCTGATGAATCAAATGTGTTAAAGACTTACAAAATGTGCAGAGCAGTGGGTCCCCAGGACTGGAGTTGAGAACCACTGCAGCAGGTGAGAAACGGTACATGAAAGAGTAGCATGTCCAAATTCAGTATTCATAAAACAGAGAGCAAAAAGTACCTGAATAACCTACTACTACAGTCGAGATTCTGAAGTGTGCATTCAATGGTCACTTTACTATCCCTTTACTATCCTAAAGAGGATTTGTGAATGGCACTAAAGCGACACAAGTGATGCTAGTAGATCATGTGACAGTAACAATTATGACGAATAGTATGTCTGTATTTCATTGATAATACACACATACATACTACATAGGACATCATTTTTAATGGTCACAGAGTAATTACTTATTGAAAATAACTACTCAGAGAGAACGCCGTTTCAGATATTGGAAAATCGACCTCAAGTACTGTTTGGTTGCACTTTTCCAAAACATAACTCGAAATTTCCAATTTTCTGAGTTGAATGAAATGCAGCTAACAAACAGCACCATTTTATATGCAGTGTGTCTAACTTGTTCATTGAGAGTTAGTTGCTATATCACAGCAAACTATGACTTTGCCATAGATGGATTTTAAAAGCCAGCTGGGTGGGGAGCCATGAGAAGCTGCTCATATATAAAGAAATGAATGAACATAAAAAGAGCACATTTGTTAGGGACACGTATTGGTGAAAAAGTATTTGTCTTTTATGACTGGAACGTTTCAGTGCTATGAGTCATTGGCTTTCTCATATTAATCTTTCTTGAATTAATTCTGAAACCCATCTGACTCAGAAACCAGTGCCAACCCCATCTCACCCCACTCCCCGTTACCAAATCAGAGTATGAGAAATGGAAATATGCATTAACAATAACAATGTCATTCTTCCATGTATGCATACCTACAGTCATGAGTTGATTTAAACACAATGACAACATCTGTTGGCTGAGTCAATAGGTTTGACAGGATTTAACCAAACCCTTATTACAAGCATTTATGAGCTGTGGAATTGTCACTTTTCTCAGGATAGACGGTCGTAAATAGGTCTTACATAAGTCACTATACATTCTGTCTAGCTTCAGAACAGCATATCACTTTTATAGTCATATAACTTTGTATTTTCACGCACCATTATCAAGCTAAATATTTGAGTCCCGTTATCCTCTTTACAAGGATCAATCAGAACAAGAATGAGTAATATAAAAGGGAAAAATCATTTTAAAGTGTAGTTTAAAACACATGCACATAGGGCTGCACAATGTACTCCATGCACTGTTTTCATGTTGGTTTTGATAAAAATTTTCATTAAAAGTTTTAATTGGTATAACCATCAACTAATAACTGCATACTTTCCTTACACATTAAAACAATAAAATAATTTGAGTGTATACTAATACATGACTAATTAAATAATCTTTATTTTAATCTAAAAAAAAATCTTTAGAAAATAATCACGTTTTTTATATTTTAATTTGAAGCTGTTTTGTTAAAAAAATATATTCTAAGAAATGTACAAAAGATACTTATTTTAAAAGTAAGTTCATGTAAATGTGCCAATTTAATAATTAGATACTAGATTCATAAAAAATGTGTTCGGTAACATTTATTTACGACTTATTCTCCTTATTAACTTCGCATGCATATACGAGCATATTGGAGTTTATAAAAGCACATTAATCTTTATTCTACATGACCATATTTTCGATCCCTAATTCTACCCCATACTTAAATTTAACAACTACTTTACTATTAATAAGCCACAAATTAGGAGTTTATTGAGGCAAAAGTCACATTTAATAGTTAGTTGATAGTGAGAATTGGTCCCCAATCTAAAGTGGGATGAATGTCACCCAATTGCCATTGATTCGGTTTTAAGTTTTTACTTTTTTTCTTTTTTCTTTGTCTTACTCCATAAACCTAAAGGGGTCATATGATGTTGTAAAAAGAACATTATTTCGTGTAATTGGTTTAATGATATGTGTTTATGCGGTTTAAGGTTCAAAAGACACATTATTTTCCATATACTGTACATAATTTTTTCTCCTCTATGCCCCGCCTTTCTGAAATGCGTCGATTTTTACAAAGCTCATCAGTCTGAAAAGCGAGGTGTGCTATGATTGGCTAGCTATCCAGTGCATTGTGATTGGCCGAATACCTCAAGCGTGTGACGGAAATGTTACGCCCTTACCACACTGTGATGCCTTGTCCGGCCGGAGCAAAGAGACAAAAACAATAAAACACATTACAAACGAGGCATTTTTTGCATCCAATGGGGACATAATTACAGATTATAATAACCTATACTGTCTTTTTACGTGTTGCATCACGCCACGTAAACATAAAACCATGTCTGCATTTGTGATCAGAGAAATGACAAACAAAAAGCGCTACTCTACACCGCTCAAAACTCGCGTTTGAATCATCAGTGACAAATCCTTTAAATATAAAAAACATACTTACAGTCTGAGTCAGAACAGCCGGCATTGTAGTCTACACTACCAGTATCAGGAAACAGTCCTCCATAAAAAATGTGCTGCACACATCTGAATATTTGGTTTGAACTGTTCTGGAACAGTGTTGTAAATATAACTTAACACTGATTTCTAGTCGTGTCCTCTGTTGAAGGCCAACATGTAGTTTCGCTTTCACAACGAAACAGCATCACACTCCGCTTCATCCACGGTGAAAGCCGATCCGGCGATCCACAGTGCGAAGTTGATGTATTTCCTCAGCGACCAGCATGGATCAGCTCTAGGCATGACGAAGCAGATATCGTCCTCTTTTGGAAGGCCAAACAAAGTCGTTTCGCTTTCACAACGAAACACACAACGCCTTCACGACATGGCGGCAGCAACAATACTACATTGAGAATAAAAGTTACACCTTCTTTCTTTGCGTGACCATTTGGGCGGTGTTATGCAAACCTTTATATCTATAACTGAACAGACTGAGCACCTTTCAGTTATGTGTTGTAAAGCCCTGTTACAATTGGGCATTACAATTCAAAATCACACCCTGGCACAAGGTTAAGGCAGCTGCCATTATTCACCATGTAGTGCCTTTAGACTAATGAAGTCTTTCACACTGCTCTATCAAAATAAGGCTGTCTTCTGTAATGTAAGTGAGCAGGGAAACAGAATTAGAACACCATTATTAGCAGCAAGCTCTACTTCGAGTGATGGGATAAAATGCAGGATAGAGAGCCAATTAGACACCCACTTCGCTATCCACGCTACATATTTATAGAAATGAAAGCATCCAAAGAGAGAGCCGAGAACCTAACTTACCACTTTTACTGATTTTGGAAAGTGAACATCAGTCACTTGCACATTCGCTTTGAACTTTATTACAACCTACATGGCGTGCCCTAAACCCCAACTCCAGCAGTTCAGTTTATGAATACGTTGCTGAATTTCGGATGACGAATCCATTTTCCATGTTCATTTCTGGATGGCTGATTCTGCACAGGTGCAGCAGGGCCCATATGGTCTGATTTAAATAAGGAAATACATTCGGGGTTACACATAAAATGCTGTGTGTGAATCACAAGTGTGTTATGATTTATGAAATTTACAAAGGTTTCTGATGTTGTTTTCAGGAACGATTTGATGGGCATGGTGGTGATGATGATGGTGGTGATGATGATGATAATGATGATGATGATGATGATGATGATGATGACATTAGTCATATACTAAAACATTCATGGTAATAAACAAACAAACCAACAAACAAACAAACAAACAAATAAATAATTATATATCCTTTATACAGTATATATTGTCATAAATGAATATATTGCCTCTATAAATATGTATTAAAGGTATAGTTTACCCAAATATGAAAATTTGCTGTTAATTTACTCATCCAAAATGTAGATCACCTTTGATCTTCAGTAGAACAGTAAAGAAGATTTTTTTCTTTTCTGAAAACTGGGTCCTTGTGAGGGAGGGATGGGGGGGGGCACTCTGGAGGGCTCTAGGGACAGGCTTACATGGGACGGATGGCCTTCAGGGCGGTACCCCTTCCGGGACCCATGGCGGATCAGGGAGTTCAGGGGGCCATGACAGAGCAGGCAGACTAGGGAGCAATGGCGGAGCAGGCAGACCAGGGAGCAATGGCGGAGCAGACAGTTCAGAAGGCCATGGCGGAGCAGGGAACTCAGGGAGCAATGGCGGAGCATCCGGTTCAGGAGGCCATGGCGGAGCGGCCTCCGTGGCCTTGGCCTCGGCACACAGCACGGGCATCTACGGGCCGGAAGCCTCCCTGGCCGGAAGTGGGTATCAGGAGCCCTCCCTGGGCTTAACTTGGCAACTGAAGCCTTCCTTGGGCTGGACGTGGGAACTGGAGCCTTTTCAGGGCGGACTCAGGGGCTGGAGCCGACATTGGAGCGGACTCAGGAGCTGGAGCCGACACGGAGCGGACTCAGGGGCTGGAGCCGACACTGGAGTGGACTCAGGGGATGGAGCCGCCAGGAGTCGGACTCAGGGGCTAGAGCCGACACTGGAGCGGACTCATGGGCTCGAGCCAGCAGTCGCTTCCTCCTCAGATTCCTCCCTTGATTTGGGGTTAAGGATCGGGCTGCTGTCAGCTGAGGGCCTGGGAGTGAACTGGCATGGAATGGCCCGTGGGCTTGAGAGTGCGCGGCCGGCAGGCTGGAGAGTGCCGCGGCCGGCAGGCTTGACGGCGGGCTGGTTCTAGATCGGGCCGGACTCTCTCCAGACACCGGAGGATCCCTTCTTTCCAGCTTAGTCCAGTGGTGTCTGGGATGTCAACGGGGTGGTAGTAATGCGCCCTGATCCAGAACAGAGAGTTAAGAGTGGCGTCGTCGAGCGCCGTATTACCGGCGAGCCCGTCAGAATTCCCAGGCGATCTCCACCAATGGGAAATCCTTGCGGGATAGGGCGGCAAATCGCGCTGCGATCTCCATTATCGCGCTGGGGGGGGGACGGAAAACAGAAAACTTTCAAAAACAAAAATAAAGACATGGGAAGAAGAGGTGCCACTTACAATTTGTAGGTCCAGTCTTCTGTCACACTGCTGCTACTGTGTAGGAACGAGGGGACGAAGGAGCGGGGAGATGGAGGGAATCCAGAACAATATAGACTTTATTTATCAAATGAGCACACACGTAGCACAGGGGATCGACGAACAAGACCGGACGCAGGACACAGGAAAAACCAGGGCTTAAATATTTAGAACTAAAAAAGGAAAACCTGACATCAATGAACATAATCAACATGAGGGAGAAACTAGGTCACAGGGGGGAACTTGGAACACGTGGGGGAGGAAAACAGACACAAAACAGTCCACGGGCGTGACACCAGCAGAAAAAGCTAACAAAAAAAAAACATACAGTGGAGATCAAAATTACCTAATTACCAACATACCATTTCCCAAATTTCAAGGTCACTGCTTTATCCTATTTGAAGTTATCCTAACTAGTAGAAGGGCAGTTTTTAAGCATATTTCATAAATTAATTGTATTATGAAGCACAGTATATCATATATGTATGAAGGGTTTGTTCCAAAATGCCGAGAAAAAACGGGCCCATTTTTTTTTTTGAAAAAAAAAAAAAAAAAAAAAAAAAAAAGAGTGCCGCCAAATCAGTATTGTATCTGGTTGGTATTGAAAAGTCAATTTTTAATTTTATGCAATTTTACGAAAAAATGCGATATCCACCGAGTTATTCTGTCATGTTTTCTCCTTTCTTCTCTGCAGAACGCGATATATCCGCTCAACCAATCACAACGCACCATTCCACGCATTGTAGACAGTAATGGTGGTGCTTTGATACAACCCGGCATCCTAGTAATTATATATATACATATATTCTTTTTTTTTTTTATATATATATAGAATATATATAGAGCTATATATATGATAAAACAGTTAAAGGTGCAATATGTGATTGTCTTCAGAAACATTTTTTGTTTTGCTGGTTGAAAGTCTCTTCACATCCAGATTGCAATCATTAAGTTAAGTGGTCTAAAGGTATTTATATATTCTGTGGAAGGCATATGACCAAGAAATGTTCGTCCAATCAAAAAGCTCATTCTGAGCATTTGATTGACTTTCATACCTGCCTGTCACATAGTATTTGCATGACCTCGGATCACCCCAGTTCGTGCAGTCACGATACGTCATCAGCGTGTTCAGTACGCTATACAGACAGAGTGAGAATGGCAGGCAAACATCAACAACCTGATCTTCCTTCCTGGCATTGTAGTACTTTTACTAACTGTACTATAAAGTTTTCTCACCGGTGAATGACACATGTTGTATTGTAGTAATGTTGTCTCTGGTATTCTGGTTTGTGAGCGTATATGCGTTCAGGGGGCGTGGTTTTGGACGGTGATTGCAGGGAGGGTGAGACGTTCACTTTCAGTGCTTTTAGGCTAAAGTTAGCATTTTCCAAGATATCCTAATGCACCTTTAAATGAGATAGTTGAAAATGATAATAATAATTAAAAAATTATAATAAATAGAGAGATCTAAATTAGAGAAAACTTACAGATACCTACAAGTTATTGGTGTTAATCTGCCACATTTTCTCAATTATAATCTGTATTTATGTTATCTGTATGCACCCAAGGGTCTGAGACTAACGCAATTTCAATTCTCTGTGTGTATGTGCTGTACATGTGGAAGAATTGACAATAAAGCAGACTTGACTTGACTAACAGGCAACACCAGACAGGAAAAATCTAAACACTGGGACAAAGAGGGGAGGGAGGGGAGCCAAGCCAGTGCCAGCAGTACAGCCCAAAAAGTCATTACAGGAACCAGGGAGGCTCAGGCAGACCAGGAATCCCGGGGAGCCAGGGCGGGACCGGGGGGACGGACCAGGGAGGTTCCGGCCTAACAAGAACACCAGTAGGCCACCAGGGCGGAGCCGGAGGAAGCTTGGCAGGCAGGAAGGGTGGAGCCAGTATCAAGGAGGGAGCCGGCATCAGGGCAAGGTGCTTGGGCGGGGCCGGCAGGGCAAGGAACCCGAGCGGGGCCGGCAGGGCAAGGAGCTTGGGCGGGGCCGGCAGGGCAAGGAGCTTGGGCGGGCAGGGCAAGGAGCCTGGGCGGGGCCGGCAGGGCAAGGAGCCTGGGGGGGGCTGGGACGGCCCTCCCAGGCCCGCAGCGAGGGTTTCAGGATGGCCTCCAGGGACCAGGTGGGGATGGGAGGAAGCCCATTCCTCCTCATCCGTCTCCGAGAGCGGGGCACTGCCACTTCGTCGGCCACCTCTTGGGGCGCAGCCGCCTCTTCGGCCGTCACTGGGACCGCTGCAGCTTCTTCGGCCATCACTGGGGGCGCTGCAGCTTCATCAGCCACCCTTGGGGGCACTGCGGCCTCCTCGGCCGCCACACGGGGAGCTGCAGCCTCATCGGCCACCTCTAGGGGCACAGCAGCCTCTCCAGCTGCCTCTAGGGGTGGTGAGGCATACCCATTCCTCCTCCTCCATCTCCGAGAGCGGGGCACCGCCACTTCGTCGGCCACCTCTTGGGGCGCAGCCGCCTCTTCGGCCGTCACTGGGACCGCTGCAGCCTCTCCGGCCATCACTGGGGGCGCTGCAGCTTCTTCGGCCGCTTCCGGGGGTGCTGCGGCCTCTTCGGCCAGAGGGTTCCCCTGACGGGCTAGGAACTTGATGAACCCCTCAAACGACAGGTGATCCAACCCTCTCATCCTCCACCAGTTGAGGGGCTCATCCAGGGCTTGGCTGAAGAGGTCCTTGAGGGCCGCATCATTAAACCCCAACCCCTCTGCAGCACCGCTGAACTCCAGGGCAAAACTCCTAACATCAGCCCCCTGTTGACGGAGGGAGCTCAAGGTCCTAAACTGGAGCATGCGCTGGTAGTGGGGGCTGGAGAGAGTGGAGGCTGGTGGACGACGCAAACCATTCCTCTGCTGAGTCCTCATCTTGGTCAGTTCGTACTGTGAGGGTTTGGGTAGAGGATGGAGCGAGGACTCAGTACTGCAGAGAATGGGCTTTTATTGATAATAAAAATAAACAAAACAGCAACAAAAACTACCCCGTGGGGGAAAAACAGGCTAGGCAAGGCAGGATCTGGACACGACACGACACATCCAGGGAGAGACGATGACGAACTGACGCAGGACTGCAAACACAAGGAGAATAAAAAACAAAAAAAATGGAGAGCAAATGAGGAGGGTAACGAGCCGGACCACATGTGGGGCAAATTACCTAATAATCAGGTAACAAGAGGGGAGGGGTCAAGACAATTGACATGAGCACATGGCACACCGAATCAAAGACAAAAACCCATGTGCTCACACAAAACAAAACACAAGCACATGGCCAGCAAAACAAATCACAAGCCATGTCCTAGAACAACAGACACGAACACTCAGCTAATGAGAAAACTCATAAGCCGCGTGTTCACACAAGACAACAAGAAAAGCACACGGCTGAACACAAACCGCGTGCTACACAAAACACAACACACGTGGACAGAAGAACGCACGGCCAAGCGAACTCGAGACAGCATGCTCCCACAACAGACAGAACATGGAGCGCGAGTGTCCGGACCCCGACACGAAACCGAAACTCAAGACATGAGGGCCGGGATCTGAACACCACGCTCCAACATGAAACAGTACACACAGACGAGAGCGCACGGCTCGAGCACACTCGAAGCCGCACGCTCACATGAAAACAATGACATGACGCGAGTGTCAGGGCTCTGTCACAAAACTATGAATTACACTAGACCGAAGTGACAGAACCCTGACACCAATTCAGTTTCCGAGAATAATGCCAGATTGATTCCATAAAACAGTTCAACTGATGCCAAGGCATTTTTAGTGAATGATGGTTAGTTTTTATATTTGGAGGACATAAGGCAGGTCACAAAAGTTTTGCTGAGCACTTTTTGTTAATAACAAAAGTTGATTCCTTAACCCTCTCATACAACAAGCCAAACACACACACACACACACACACACAAAAACAGTTAATTGAAAGCAATTCAGTCTCCACGGTGAAAAGCAAATCTAAAACACTGTGAAGGTCAGAAGCAGAAAAAAACCTAGCCTTGGCTTGTCTGTTTTTGCATTCTCAGTCTGTGGGAGAGACTGGCTTGTTTGTTTCCAATACATTCCCCTCATGTCAAATACTTTCAATTGCTTCTTTCAGCTGTGCAATCCATACTGTTCAGAATAATACAAGTTCCTTGTCATGAAATGAATAAGTCACTCCCACAAACAGCATCTTGTGATCAGTGTACAACCTAGACAAAATAATAAAATAATTTTGAACATTTATGTAATGACCTCACCAATGTTGGCTATGCTTATGTATGTAGCATCTAGAAATGTCTTAGCAACCACCCTGAACAGCAATTGACAGTCATAGTTTTGGATTTTAGGCTTGTTTTAGTTTTAAGTAATCATATTGTCTTCCTCTGAAGGAAAGGTTTGTAGATAAGAACATATTGATTTTGGTTTAGGCCTAATAATAATAATCTTGCACTTTTAAATTCAGCTTAAATAAAGACATAGCAAAGATAATTAACAAAGAGTAAAGAGTATACCAGTTTACAGTTAATTAAGACCTGGGCTGCAAACTTACTGGAGGTAAACAAATATGAGTCTCATGGCAGATTCATTAGAGAACCAAAGGAAAGATCCGCATAAGATAAGACTGCAAAATAAGCTTGTCGGGACGTAATGGATTCAAAGATTTCATAAATCCAATATCAAAAGTCTGGATGTAATCCATTTGGCAGATGCTTGCTGACAAGTTCTTGGCTAAACTTAGAATGAAATGACAAATAAAATCTCCTGGCCCTTTCCCAAAGACATCTACAGGACTTACATGATTCATGCTGTAATTTCATTACAACGAGGTAAGGACTTCAGTGAACATTTATTGAATCCTGAAATGCAGAAATAAGATGTTGTCTATGATGTTTTCTATCTTTCTCATATCAGGTGTATTTTATTATTTTGGGTAGAAAGTCACAAGCAAGAGTGATATTGTCCTGACAGCTGTTGTGTTGATACTCAAAAACAAATGATTGCAAAATTGACATTGCTTTCATACAACAGTTAAAAAAAGTTAATATTGATTTACATTTCAGACACAATTACTCATCAGCAAATGAAAATAGTTCCAAATGAAGTCAAATATGTTGTTTATGATGTTGTTTTGTTTCTGAATGAATCAATGTTGTGAGCAAATGTATTGATTAAATGATTCAGTTATTCATGCACGATTGTTTGATTCCTGATTGAATCAGCATTTTTGAATGAATCAGTTAAGTGAATGATTCAGTGAATCACAAATAAATGCTTAAATCCTGAATGAATCAGCGTGTTTGAATGAATCGGTTGAGTGAATAATTCAGTGATTCACAGATAATTTGTTTAGTTTCTAAAAGTAATCATCATTTTGGAATAAAATGGTTGAATTAGGAATTCATTCACTTACATTCATTAGTACAGTCATTTGTTTTGTTTTTGAATTAATCAGTGTTTATTAATTCATCATTTTAATGAATGATTTAATGACTTACTTAAAACTACACTTGTTTCATTCCAGAGTGAATCAGCATTTTTGAACAAAATAGTTGTATGAATGATTAATTGATTGGATTGACTGTGCCACTTGTCGCCACCTACTGGTGCAACAATGTACAAGCAGAAAGACTAACAGTATTCCTGAGGCATAATTTACTAAAACTTTGAACATTGTTTTCATAAAAAAGAAAAAGAAAGTGACAGTTTTGCGCTTTGACAAAATACCCTTTCTTTTTGTGTTTGGGCCTTCTTTTATTTCTAAGCCATTTCTGGACTTTCTCATAACTTGACATTGTCTTGGCCTCTCCGGACTTGAGGCATCAATCACACATCCTTTGGACATTCATGGCTTGGAGAGTCTTTACCGTCATTCTGTCCTTGTCTCTGAGCGATGTCTGTAAACATCTATTATAGCGTGAAGTGAGGGGCTGCCAGAAACATCACTGTTTTAACCATTTTTGTTGTCAAGTTGTCCCTGTTGACACTAAATGTGTCTGAGCACTTGGACAACTTTTGTTTTCTAAGTGCAGTTTTTCTTTGGGAGAAAAGTAGTGTGCAGCCTAAAACATGCAGTGGATGATGTTACAGTACAGAAGAGGCTAATAAGATAAAATGCTAGCTGCTAATTTCATGTTGTTCCAAACCATGACTTTCTTTTTCTGTGGAAAACAAAATGTGACTTTTTGAAGACTCTATTGGTGACTATGTTCAATTTAATGCAAACCACGCTGCACAGAATGCAGAAATGCTTTATCAGCTTCAGTTATAGTTATCTACTACAGAAGATGAATGATCTTGGCCTGCTTGGAATCAGTTCTTATTTGTTCAGCTTCTGTACCGCATTCAGCAAAGTGCTGTTTGACCCATAATGCATCTCTTTCTGTCCCAAATATTTATGTAAGATATTACTTCTGAGTCTGTAATCAATATTACCCTCCTTATTTATCCTTGAGTCAAACATTTGTTCAGTGGCCCTTGCAAACAATTCAATCTAGAACAATTTAAAGCGAGGTCTTGAGCTGTAGTACAAGAAAGTGCTTGCAGAAGGATGTCAAGCTCTGTTTGTTCAATTTCTTAGGTGAATATTAACAAACTAAATTGACATTTAATTATGATTAGAAATGAACATTTTCCTCATGGTTAAATTATAACGACTATTAAAGTGAGTTTAGCTTCTAGCTGATCCATTCTCGTAAAACAAAACAAGTTATTTTTATAAGTTAATGCAATGAAGGTTGACTATATGGTCAGTGTGTTAAACACAGCTAAACTGGTTATGAATGTTGTCACTGATAGCATTGTTTATTTGCACATCCTGTCTGTGTTGTTTTAGAATGCAAATTCAATTATCTAGCATATTTGTTACAATATGCTGGGATTGTACTATTAGCATTATTTAACTACAACCCAGTCACTTAAATCCTTCTTTTTTTTCAATTTAAATGTCGAAAGTGTGCTTGGCTATTGATGAATGATGAGTAATTGCTGCCATAATCAATAGAAAATGCGTACAAACTCCTCTTTCCAAAAGACACTTATGCTACTGTTCATTATATTTTTTTATTATTCTTAAATACTTATATATTATCTTTCTCATTTTGTGATTCATCAGCACAGTGCTAACTGCCCATCTATTATCTATCTATCTATCTAGCTATCCATCCATCCATCCATCAATCCATCCATCCATCAATCCATCCATCCATACATCATCCATCCATCCATCCATCCATCCATCCATCCATCATCCATCCATCATCCATCCATCCATCCATCATCCATCCACCCACCCACCATCCAGCCATCCATCCATAACCTATCTATCTATCTATCCATTACTACATCCATACATCCATCCAACTTTTTTATTCACAACGTGCTGATTCGTTCATTCCATCCATTCATCCATCCATCAGTGCTGTCAACGATTAATAAGACCAAAATGAAGTTTTTGTTTACTTAAAATATGTATGTGTACTGTGTATATTTATTATGTATATGTAAATACCCACACATACAGTATTTATTTTGAAATATTGAAATGCATATACATTTATATTCTTATATTTTATATATAAATATATTTAATATAAAAACAACATATTTTTTTAAAATATATGCATGCATGTGTTTGTATTTATATATACATAATACATTTCCACAATATACACACATTATGTAAACAAAAACTTTTATTTTGGATGCGATCAATCATTTGACAGCACTTCTATCTATCTATTTTCAGGTTCTCATTAGCAGGTCAGTCTTCTGTCATTTTTTTATGTAATTATGTGGAGACCAGCTGTGCCATCTGCCCTTAAAAGTGCAGTTTTCTTTTTCAAAATGAATTGTCCGTGTTTGAACATATGTTTTCCCTCTACATTAAAAAGACCCCTGCATTTACATTTTACACGCTCCCTGTTTATCCGTGATGCTGCAATCTATGCTCACTTTACAGTCAGCCTGTCTCTTTCACTCCTTCAAACACGATAAGGCCATCAAACTGAGGCACAGGCAGCATCCAGGGAATACGCCAGCACACTGAGCCCTTATTTCTTCCACAGCCTGCTGCATTACAGGAATAGTTTGCTATTAACTCCAGAAGACTGAGAGATCTTCACAGCATCAGATGTTTAGCTTTCACCGTTCAACCATTTCAAAATGCCTCTCTCCTCTCCTACCGAGCTCTGTGAATCTCACTGGCAGACACAGAAGTGATTTGTGCTGTAATTAGGGGGCTTTACTGACTGGATAATTGACTGTTAACACATGTGTTTGTCAGGGACACCTGCCCTCAGAGGCAGGAGCTGAAATCTTTGAGACTGCAGCAAGAGCAGGAATGCGTGCCGCTGATGTGCTCACCAAAATAGTCACAATGAGGACAGCAGTGTGCTCTTGAGTGCCAGAGAGGCAGGGGAATGGCGAAAGAGAAGAGAGACGAGAGAGAAAGAGATTTGAGTGTTTTAGAACCGGTTGATTGGAGTAGGTTGTTCTGTTGTTTAATTGTTCATTACATCTGTCTGAAATCACAATCTACTCACTAATGGGTTTTAAAGTGGTACAAACTCACGAGCATGTACTGCTTTTTGAATGCCTATTTGGCGTAGGTTTTTTTATGTTTAGTAGAATATGCAGTATTATTAGCTTAGCATTGTGCTAACATCAAACCAAAAATGCAGGAAAACAAACCCTATGGATGGATGGGCTACTATTTTTGAAGTACACATCCAATGGACATTTTAATATAGCTTACCATAAGGCCACAGAAGTTAAAATACTTTTTACTCAACATTTCTGTGAGTTGGGTATTTTTGTAATGCTTTTTTTTACACTTAGATATTAGGGGTGTAACGGTACACATATTAGTATCGAAATTTTTTGGTACGGGTCTTTCGGTTCGGTACGCACGTGTACCGAACAAATACAGTTGTTTTAACCACTGCATTAGTGGTAATTCATTGGAAACTTCCAGTTTTATTTATTGTTACTTTTGATTAGAAACAAAGTCTCATCTTTCAGATAATGTCCATTTTTCAGGAAATTCAAACAATAAATGCCATTTTGCCAATTGCTGTGGCGCGACAGATCGCTGTATAAGTTCAAATTAGCTCAGTTCAAATGGGAGCACGAAGCGCGAGTAAGCGTTATATCCCTTCAGCTTTGACAAATAAACATGAATTATGTACTCGCTGGTGTTTCAATTGTGGAAAGACGTCAATAAAACAGCTTCTAAACAAAATGTCGTGTAGCTTTTCATTGACCTCAGGCAAGACATCAGCTCGTTAGTTCGCTAGAGAAATCAAGACTAGAGAAGAGCGTTTCATGAAATATTAGACTACTGTATGTAGCTTACTGATTACATTTTACTTTACCTGTTAGTGATATCTTAATCATTAAATGTATATTTAAATATATCTTTTTATGAAACAAGTTATGACAGCCACTCTTTAAATTATTATACTTCAACAACAAATAGAAATTGTATAATTTAAAAGTTAATTTAAAAACTGCATTATGTGCAATTTACATGTTTGATGATGATTATTATATTTAAAAATAAATAGTAATACAATTTAAGTTTGGGCTCTGGTAATTGTAAACTTACAGTTAATGTAAAAGGGGTCTATTTTAGAGCATAAGTGAGGTAGAGTTTTAGCTACCTCAAAGTAAGAAGGAAAAGGTAAATTATCAATTGAATTTATGTAAAGAAAGAACATTGGGTTCAGTAAACTTTGAGTATATATATATATTATCTAAATATAATAAATTATTTTGTCATTAGTACAGTATAACATCAAACTATTGGAATCCATTTAATATTAGATTAAAACTTTGGTAACATTTTTCCCTCAATAAACTCCTAATTGTGATATTGAGAGGTAGTTGTTGTTGTAGTTTAGGTATTGGGTGGGGTTAAGAGATCTAAAATATGGTCATAATAATAATGCATTAATATGTGCTTTATAATTACTATTATACAGTAAATTTTGTCGTAATATATAGTAGCATTTTCTAATTCAAAGTGTTACCAAAACTTTTATATAACTCATACTGAATGATAATTATTTAAAATCGACCTGTCTTTCACTTTTTCTGCGATCTTGAATGACTTTTTTTTCACTGAGCTCATTAAAATGTAAGGTTTCTTAGAAGCATCGCAGTGTTGCTGCCAACCTTTTAGAACAGCCTTGACATCAGAAATGCGTCTTAAAAGACCTTATTCTTATTCTCTAGCCTATTTTATCTGGATTATTAAATAGTAATATGTCTTTTAACCCTTTAAAAAAAAAATCTCCTATTGCCTGTTGTTGTTACCTTTCAATGTGTCCGACAACTGTGAATAAATTGCGTCTGCATTAGAATAAAGCAATCTGTCCCTGCCAGTCAATTCATTCTGTCAAGGTTTTTGGTAAAAATACAGGGAATTAAACAAGTGCTTTTACTTGCTTTAGATTTGCAATGCAAAGTTGAATCAATTTTCACTGCAAAGCACACTAGATTTTGAGTGCTACATTTGTGCTCTCTCAAAGTCTGAATCTCTTATCTGCATTAATTTGGATGAAATATTGAAGTTTCTGTGCACTTTGACCTTTTTTAAATCCATTTTGTTTTTGTGTGTTAAAAATAAATAAATAAATAATCAAAATGAATTAATAAATACAAATTAATCAAATGTATCTGCACTTACATCTCATCCTTTACAAGTACTATATGATTTAAATTATCTTTTTATTTTGATCCAATAAAAAAAGTTATTGTATATTTAATATATGATAGATTGATATGTATTAGATGGCTGCATTACAATGCATTAAATCTCATTTTTTGCAATAAATCAGTAGCTTTTACTTGAAACACAGTATTTTTAAGCCCCTGCAGTGTACACACAGGTATGAACTCAGTCAGACGTCTAAACACATATTCCATTAATACGCTGTGATATGTCTTAGTAAAGTCAGTATACCCAGAATAGAACTGGCTGTCCTTGGTGTTGAACTTCTTCTGCAGTACTGAGGTTTGTCATGCAGCACAGCACACCCAAACAGCCGGCAGCTTGTTAAAGGTAGTATTAAAAAAAAAAAAGATACAAACAGAAACCTTTTTCAGCACCTTCTAAAGAAACCCCCCAAAAGACACTCTCCCTGCCTATTTCTTTAGAGAGAGTAGCTGAGCCACATGTATATGTGTATATCTCTGTCTTGCCCTCATTTAATTTTATATCTTATAAGCACATATTATTTATTATTAAATATAAAATGTATTCCCTGATTTGCACACATATTTATTATTAAATATAAAATGAATTCCCTGATTTACACACATATAGCCTGTTTTACTAGCTAAAATACATTAAAGGGGTCATATGACGTTGCTAAAAAAAAAACATTATTTTGTGTATTTGGTGTAACAGAATATGTTGACATGCTTTAATGTTCAAAAAACACATTTTTCAAATACTGTACATTTATTGTAGGTCCTCTATGCCCCGCCTCAGTCAAACACGTTGTTTTCAACAAAGCCCTCTCCTTTGACAAGTGTAGTCTGCTCTGATTGGCCAGCTGAACCATTGCATTGTGATTGGCCGAACACTGCAGGCACTTGTCGGAAATGTAACGCCCCTTTCCATTATCGCGAGCTTCATCTTTCAAAATAACTGTAAAGACAGAGCCCGAAAGGGGAAAACAGTCACGTGACAGACACAGTGATGAACCTGGTATGTGTTTGCAGTACACAAGCCAAGGTTAAGACAGCTGAATCCACTTCTTAGAACTTAGACATATCTTCTCTCACAAACGCACACGCGCATTAACACACCACACACACGAGCCCCCGCACCCCAACTCCGCATTTGAACAGTCAAATGCAAATACTTAAACTAATCACAAAACAGTAGCTGATTCAGAAGTGCCAGATTGTTATAGCAAAGTCAGAATTACCTCATCTCCTAGTTTCACGAAACGGTCGTCCATAAAATTCATTGCTGTTCTGTTGTAAGTGATCTTAAAGATTCCTAAATGTATCTACTTTTGGAAGGCCAAATAAAGTGCTTTTGGTTTTGCACTGAAACACACAGCGTCTCTCTGATATGGCTGCTTCAACACTAACTGCAGTTACTGAAACCACGCCTTCTTTCTTTGCATGCACATTTGGGCGGCATTATGCTAATATGTCCACATAGTGAGGTAGATATGTGGGGCGTGTTAGAACGAGCCGTTTTGGGGGGCGTGGCAGAGTCTTAAATTTATAAAGAATATCTCTTTTGGATTTAGTCTTTGCAACTTTACAGATCTAATTTATGCACCAAGAGCTTGTAACACTCCAAAGAGAAAGGAAAAACTTGAAATCACATCATATGACCACTTTAGGGTTTAAAAATGGGCAATACTTAGGATTTGTAGCATAATTTTATTATGTAGCATAATGACAACATTTTGGACAGTTTGAAAGCAGAAATGTGAAGCCTATATTTTTGTAACACTTACATCAATTAGTCAGTAAAACCTGATTATTTGTGCTATACAATTATTTATTTATTTATTTGCTGGTTTGTTTGTTTATTTGTTTGTTTAATGGGAGAAGTGTACATGTGATTTCAATCTTGAAATTGTGAATACTTTCTCATAATTATGACTTTCTTACTTTAAATAAATGGAACTGTATTTCTTATTTTATCTATAGTTCATGTATGTATGTATGTAGGTATGTATGTATGTATGTAGGTATGTATGTGTGTATGCATTTTTAATATGAGGTGGATGTTTAAGTCTTGTGGAGATACAAATGCAAAGTCATTTAAACAAACAAAACATAAAGGTTATACAAACAACAAAACAAAACCAAAGATGTTTCACTATTCCTAAGAACCGTTGTTTTGTTTGTTTTGCTTGGATTTGATTGCATTCACATTTGTTTTGCTTGGATTCACAAAACAAACAAAACATTAATGTTATACAAACAGCAAAACAAAAGCTGTTTTTAAATCCTCTATGTTTTGTTTGCTTTGCTTGGATTATTGTATATATTCAATATATGTGTATATATTCCCCTTATGTTGTTTACTTTTCTATTTGTGACGTAACCTTGAGGTCCTGAAAAGCACTTTTAAATCAAACATTATTATTATTATGTTTTTTTTGGCCCTTTTTGTGCTCTTCTGTAACCAAAAGTTTTTTTAACCCTGTGCTAATCAACATTATTGTATCTTGTATTCAACCTGTAACATTCCTTTAAGTACTTTCATGAATCATATTATTAGAGCATCAGCTAGTCTGTTTGACGTGTTGTGCACCACTAATTGACCACAGACGATTTCATTCTCTCGTTATTGCGACGTGTTTAATGTCAGCAGCTTACAGCAAGTAGATCTCTCCTACTGTCATCACCTGTCTTCATTACCCTCAGCCTGTAAGTAACCTGCCACCACTCTTCAAATCTTGAGAAATGCGGGCATCCGGACCAGATAGGCCATAGACACCAGCGCTGAGCCCATGGATGTGAGACCCTGTGATGTGGTTTGGTGCCTACAGTGTGCCATCTGTGGAGGAGCCACGCTGAAGTGGAGCCCTCACTTTTGGCATTGCTGGTGCACAGACAGGACCGTCTCTGGCAGATGGGATAGAACAGGGATGTGACATTGTCTTGGGATGTTGCCTCACCTCCCAATGGGACGTCTAGCTCTTCTCAGTGGAAAGGCTGGTGTGAAGCTGTAGGGTAGTGTTAATTTGCTCTTTAGACTAACGCTGAGGTACATCGTTTTGCCAGGGAAAGCTCTGTGGGAAACAAACTTTTGCTTGGAATAATTCAATTTAATTAAATTTCACATTTAATAGAGGAGATGGGGTAAGATGTGCCACAGTCTGAAATGAATAGTTAATCTAAAAATCATTTGTTGACCCTCATGTCTTCATTATCAAAAAAAAAAAAACATTGGTGACTGAGAGGAATATATATATTTTCATATATGAGAAAGCTGGTAAATATTTGTCAAACAAAATTTTCTTGCTTATGAAATAGGTGTTATGTTGAAACTAATATATTTCAGCTCTAACAATGTATATTTTGCATATTTTTGTGTATTTTGTTAATGTCAGTGCATTATTATTGTTAGTAGTAGTAGTAATAGTTTATTTATTTTTTATTTATGGTATCTGTGCATGGGGTAAAATATATCAGATGATATAGGGTGAACAGGCCAAGTGGCTCATCTAAACCCAAGCACTGGTTTAATCGTATGCCATGTAGTCTATAGTGTTATTTTATGCAGTGCCTCACAATTGTTATTTTCTTTATTTTCTTATTTCAGTTTTTTTTCTCTCTCTGTATTCCCAGTATTTTCCTGATCATTCTTTTCTTAAATAATATAGAAAAACAATGCCACAAAGCTGTAAGAGGCACTTTTGAGGTTGTTGATTAAGTTATTTTATGAACAGGTTGCCACAGTTTCATAAAGTTATGTGAACTGCAAAGATGGAGCAATATTTGGGCAGTTTCATGTCCGAGGGCATGAGTTATATTAAAACACACATAATTACAAACTATATTTATTCTTATGAAAAGGCCACATTAAAAGTATTTTAAAGTTTTTTTTTATTATTCACTTACTCATTTATTCATTCTTCACCGTAATGCTTTTATACATAGGTTTTATTGTTTTCCCCCCTTTGTACCAGACCCAGATTTTCTTTATTAAAATATGAAAATCATATGCAAGTGTTTGAAATGATGATATGCTAATGATGTCAATTATAAACCTTTAATTATACAAATTCTAAATATTTTCTGTAATATTAATTTACTTAAAATATAAATATTAAACAATTTATTTATTACATAAAAAAAAAAAAAAAAAAAAAGATTGTTCCCACAAGCCTTTCCACCACAACGAACTAGTGTTAATTTCGTTAACGAAGACTATGACGAAAAATGTTCGTTGACCAGGGCTGCGTTCAGCCCCGACAAAAACGGTGCAAAACGTTTTTTAAACGGAAACGGTGGTGCGTTGAACATACACTTTTCTGATGACGCAAGAGTTGCAACTATGCAGCTGAGAAGGCCATTCTTTGTGTTCTTTTTTGAAGAATTTTCGGAGCCTGATGAAGTCGGTATAAATACGTGTTTAATACTGCTAAATACGCTCGATGTTACAGTCACTGACTGCCCTTGCCGTCCAGAATAAAGGAGAACATCCCAATCAAGTGAAGGGATTTGTGGAAACTGTGGTTCCTAATTATTGTGATCCAACATTTGCCTCGTATTTCAGGATGAAAAGACAAACATTTCAGGTGAAGGATAATCCACTTCTTACCTCTGTGTTATGATCTATATGACCTTATTATTTTTATTGTGAGTATTCGGCTTATCATTATTGCTGATCACAGTTGTTGTGCTATGATATTGTAATATTTACCATTATAATCAGAGGGGTATAGAAAAGTTTTTGAAAGTGTCACTCCTCAATACTATAGCAAAATATATAAATATGTATAGTATTTTAATGTAACATTAATCAGTATTTAGCACACAATAGAAGACATTGCAATTACTAAATGATATTTAGACAGACTTAAAGAAGTTCCAGATCTATACTTGTGCTCTTATTATTTCAGTTATTTTGCCTTTAATGTAAATAAACATGTGCAAACAATATACTTTCTCTCATTGTGTTTATTGTATTTTATTATTTTGTATTTGGATGTTGATTAAATTGTGCAAGCTGTCTCTGTAATACCGCGTGGTTTATATACATGCTGCTGCTGATTGGCTGACATGTTTGACACACCCACCAAACAAGAGAAAACGCATCTCAAACCCCGTTGCACACCTTGGTCAGAACATGTCGTTCAAACCGGAAACCGTTGCAAAACGGTGCACATCGGTTTGAGCTTGAACTTACCCCAGGTTTTTTCCCATGACTAAGAGGAGATGACAATAAGGTCAATAAACGATAATTAAGACTATATCAACATGCAATTTCGTTGACGAAATAAGACTAGACTAAAATGTATTCAAAAAGATAAAGACTTTACCAAAAACCTCTTTTTATTTTCGTCATAAAAGGAGACAAAATGTTATTGCAGACGGCTCTACACGCCTCTGCTATGCTCGTTCATGAATGCGGTTGCCAGATATCAAACGTTCTAATCCCCGAATAAGAGCTTCACTGTTAAATTCATACATTTCCTGCCCCGGTGTGTTGTGCGTATTTTAAACAATCTGGCAACCACTGCGGAAGCGCCGCCGCAGATGATCCGAAAAACAAACAAGCTGGAGTTTAGCGATCTAATGAAAGCGTCTGTGTTCTGTCATGAGATCTCGACTGCATTGTTTGCAATTGTGATCGCTGAATAAATATACTTACTCAATCGCTGTTGTTTTAATAGAGAAACAGACTTGCAATTATGGAATTTGTCGAATTACTAGGAATTTCACTGTTATAATATTTTTCGTTAAGTCTTTGGTGTTGATTTATATATTAAAAAGCCTATAATAAATCTGTACACTAGATCAGTGTTTCCCAACTGGGGTGCCGTGTAAAAAAATCATTTTTTTATATTTTTTAAATTGCTAAAATGTTCAAAAAAGCATCTATTATATAATAGCCATTTCTGATGTCGCCAATAATTAGAGATGCACCGAAATTCCGGCTGCCTAAAATTATTTCACCGCTCGTACATTATAAAAAAAACACTTAGTGAGCAAAACTTTGTGAATGGTAATTAAATAATGTTTACATATGTATAAAAGCCTACATTAAAATCTGTCATATAAATTGGTATCTTCATTAGAAATTAGCCTACTGATTGCCACCATTGATGGACATTTTTTTTATAATATTAAAAATAGCTGTATGACATTATATTCTGCAGTTCTTCCCTGTTGTACTGAATATCTATAATTTTCAAATTATCATATCGAAGTTATAAATTCAAATATTGTTACAAAATTAATTTTGTAGGGTGCCACGAAGTTGTTAAAATTTCCAAAGGGTGCCGCGACTAAAGAAAGGTTGGGAAACACTGCACTAGATGAGGTAAAATACACCATGTATGTGTCCACATTCTATTGATTTGTGCTTATTGGAGAAAGTGCAATATAATATAATACATTTCTCAAATGACAACAATCATTACGATTATAATTTTGAGAAAAAAATGTTTTTTTTATCAGTTTAACCATTATACAAAATGACGAAATGTGATGACTAATATTTCATTGACTAAAAAAACCTTACTAAAATGCTCATACATTTCATTGACTTAAAATTGACTAAACAAAAACAGGACAAGGTTGTGTAAATATGATAATTAAAATGTACATTTGAGTAGGACTAAGACTAAATAAAAAATGGCTGGCAAAATTAATACTGCTGTACGGTTAATTAATAACAATCTTATTGCTAAAATGTCAAGTTTTCATTAACTAAAACTACACTAAAATAGCCTACTTCAGGTTTTCTTTGACTAAAACTAGACTAAAATACTTTAGGTTTTCTTGGACTAAAACTAGACTAAAATGTTGAGACTTTTAGTCAACTAAAACTTGACTAAAACTAAATAGGATAAGGTTGACTAAATATGAAAAAAACTAACAAGGACATTTTAGCCCGGGACTAAGACTAAGACTAAAATGAAAATAGCTGACACAATTAACACTACACCGAACTCCCCTCCTCAGAAACAGTGTAACACGTTTATCAATGACACAACAATCTTGAAATATGTATTCTATATATTTTTTTGCACGTACTTTTGTTAATGTATGCAGTTATGCAAATTAAAACATCTGATTTAACAATATAATGGTGTTAATCAGAAAACTAATTAAAAATAGTTAGTAAACAATTCACACACTTAGATATAACCACTTTGTTACATCAAAATAAGATTTGAAATGGCCTGAAAACATATTAACAAAACTTTGATGACTGATGATTTGAAAAATTCTAAAATAGTTCAAAGTTAACTATTAAAAAGAAATAAGTACAGAAATAAAATAGTTTAAATTGTTACTACCTTGAGTTATTATTATGAAATAAATGTAAAATGCTTAAAAACACGAACTTGATGAGTTTCATGCATGGCTTTATTAAAAATAATATTGATTACATTGTTAATGTAAAACAAAACAACAAATCTGATAGTGTGATGGAATGATGATGTGATTGAAAATGGAAATGTTCAGAATGTTTAGGACAATCAATCAATCAATATCTTGAAATGCACGTATGTCCATTGTTGGTCATTGTTTGTACATGTATTAAGTAAACTAGTTAAAAAATAATAATACAAAATAATAATAATAAGACAGATTGTTTTCTAAAAGTCCACAAATACAAAAAAAAAAGCCTCAGCCTTGGTGGATATGTTGAATAACAATTAACGTCTGGTGAAAGATCTCTTTAGATAATTTTTTGTAAAACGTAACTAAGAAAAATATCTATATACAGCAAGAAAATAAACTGTCACCCCATTTCAAATTATGAAATGCAGTAAGTGATCTCCAGCCATATTTGGTGACTGTGTGCATGCATCCAAGTGTTTGTGAGTGCGAGTCTGAGTATGACAGAAAAAAGACTGACAGAAGATGTGCAGAGAGAGAGAGAGAGAGAGAGAGAGAGAGAGAGACTGCAGCCGGATTCAGTTTCTGGTTCATTAGAATGACACACCGCAGCAGAGACTGTATCACCCCCGCTCAGATCAATGGTAAGCTGGTTGCTCTTGGGGAGAGAACAATCTGGAAATATTATATTACAGCCAGACAGGGAGATGAAAAGTAAGATACATTCTTGTGGTTGGCCTCGATTTTGCATTATCATGTGTCACATGATGTATTCCATACTATTTACATCTACAGGAACAAGAGCTCTGTCAGTGTGCAGAAATGAGAAAAAAAAGGTAAGGGCTACAAAGAAAAAAAAAGTGAGTCGTGATTCATTGTTGTTATGACCTTGCGTGTGCTGAAGGAGGTGTTTTTTTTTTTTTCCTATTTCCAAGGTTTTTGTAACATGACAGAAGTCTTTTAATAAAATCCAGTGTCTTGAAAAAAAATGTGCATTCATATTTTCAAACAATTCTGTCACTTGAACCAACAATTTTGTTCTCTTTGGTTACTGCAAAACATTTTAGAATGACGTTGTTTAATGTTAGAAAATATTACCAAAATGACAAGCATTATCAGTAATGTCAGTATTTTTCATCACGGAAACCTTGCATAAAATATCTATTACTTCCATACACTGCCCTTTCTTTCATGCTGATTACTACATTGTTCCCTGGGGACTCTTTTCTTTTTAGGTCAAAATAAGCCACTCACTTCATAACACACATTGAAAAAATGGTAAATTGAGGGACATCAAGGCAATTTCAAGCAAATAGAAACATAGAGTACACAAAATAGTTGCGTGAGATTATAATATGCTTTCACTTAATGGATAAAATTAGAAAAAAATAGAAAATTGCCTAAGAAAAAAAAGTACATTGTCTAGTTTGAAACTTTTATGGTGGGATATTGCAATTCAATAGAACTTAATCTGACAAACATAGGGTGAACATACCTTAAACTTCAACTATTTTGCAGAAAAAACTTGTTATATTGTGCATCAGTTTACCTGCATTAGCATCATATTCATGCCATGGATGCTCCAGAACTGACGGGGGCAGCAGAAAAGAGACTAAGGTTGTTCAGAAAAAAACAGTACAACTAGTAAAACAAATCGAATATAATATAAAAAAAGCCTTTTAAAAATAAAATTATTATAACATACACATATTAGATAGTTCGCCCAAAAATTAAATCTGTCAATTACTCACCCTCATGTCGTTCCAACCTTAAGTCCGTTATTCTTCTTCAGACACGATGAAATTTAATAATTTTTCATTAAATCCGAGAGCTTTCTGACCCTGACTAGACAGCAGCGAACTACCACGTTCAGGCCCAAAGGTAGTAATGACAATGTTAAATAAGTCATGTACCGATTCCCTTGTAAAAACCATAATTTTATGAAGCTACGAGAATACTTTTTGTGCTAAAAAAACAACAATAACGACTTTATTACAATTGTTTTCGTCAAGTTATCTAAGCATATTGTGTTAAGTGCTGTGCTATTCAGCTAACTTCTCCACAACCACGTTCAATTAACATTAGCACTTAATATTTTATGGAACATGCTTATAACTATTATTTGATTTTACAATTGTCATAATATTAGAGAAAACAAACGTTCTGTGCTCAACTTTCTCGGAATGTCTTAGGATGATTTGTACTTGAACTTCTAACACATTTCCCCTTCAGGACTCGAGCTGTGTCTAAACGCTACGGGAAGCCTCCAGCGTGACCACGCTCTACTCACTGTGTAATCAGGCTAATGATGGCGATACATAGCACAACCAGGAGGCTATAAAAGCACGTGTGGTGAGACCAGCGTCAGCTTTTTGTCGTTCATCAAGCGCTCTGTGTGTGTGTCAGTCTGATATCTGTTTGTGAGTCTTATTTAGTGTTGTCTGTCACGAAATCTCAAGACAAAACCAGACACCTAAGGCGAGGGCAGGCAGCGTTCAGTCTGTGTGATCCTGCCTGCCCGTGTTACTTTACGGGTGGGGATACACACAGTTTGTTTGTTGTCTGCTTGAGAGCAAGCACGCAGAGTCAGGTCTCCAAAAAAAATTGGGAGCTGACGGCCGTTTTGGTAGCATTTGTTACTGCCTTGCTTCACTATCAGAGGGCTCTCTTTGAGAAGAGAGCCTTCACTAGCATTCCTCGTGGTGCCGGCCCGCTTTCGCCGAGGTGGAGCGGAGCGGCAGCTGTGCTCGTGGGTTTCGCATATGGATCCGGTGGAGGGAATGTAGACGGGCGAGTCCCTATCTACTTCCTTAACCACCAGATCCGGCACCTGCTCTCGGGGTTTCGGAAGTACTTCCCCCCCGGGGAGAGGGCGCAACGCTCCGCCTGTCTTTCTCCGAGGAGATTGATACGGAGGGCGTCGAAGAGCTCGCCAGTTGCACAAGCATCAGTTACACAACCATATTATGCCTAATATTATAATGAGCAGCTTTACTGTGGAGCGGAGCTCGCGCAGGGGGCTGATTGTGCTTTTCCCCCGCTGTTAGCGCTGCCGCTCCGCTCTCGCCGAGCATTCTCCGAGGGGTGTGTCCGTGCCTGTGATCTTGCAGTTGCGGTCCCACTGCTGCTGAGGCACGGCAGCGACTGAGATCGCGTTGATCGCACATGATCTGGTGGACGGGTTGGAGACGGCTTGTCCTATCTCCACCCGTGTTCCCTAGATCTAGAGCTCGTTCTCGAGGCTTGGAAGCCCGCGCTGCGGTTCTTCCCCCTCTGAGTGCGAGCTTGCTGATGCGGCCATCTTTTCCCTCTGAGTGAAAAAACAAAAAAAGATTGATGTTTGTTTGTGTGACTGGTTGCTCACGGCTCTGCCGAGGCAACGCATATATTACATCATTTCAGTTTTTGATGTGAATCTTACCATACCAGACCGTGTTTACTCATTTGGTTGTTTGACTGCATTTAATTCTGATTAATAAAATTACATTTTTATCTGACTATGAGAAGTTAGATATACGGGGGCACTTGGGATAAAAAATTAAACAAATTAATTTTCTCGTGTGAGAGCATGAGCTTACCTCTCTTCCTCTAAAAAGGTTGA
Organism: Sinocyclocheilus anophthalmus; assembly: GCA_018155175.1. Classification (NCBI taxonomy): domain Eukaryota; kingdom Metazoa; phylum Chordata; class Actinopteri; order Cypriniformes; family Cyprinidae; genus Sinocyclocheilus; species Sinocyclocheilus anophthalmus. The sequence goes on from JADLZN010002889.1 coordinate 201,033, forward strand.
GGTGGTCAGCAGGACCTCATTCTGGGGGCCTCACTTCTCATACTCCGCAGAGTCTAGAGTCAGATTGGCGCTCCCAGGCCGAAGGCTTCTAGCGGAAGGCTGTTCTGCGGACCGTCATTCTCGCTGGATAGTCTTTGTCATAAACGTCCCAGAAACGAGTGGTACTAATAAGGGGCCTTTTTCCCGTCCCCCGCGACCTCCACGGAGGTCTCTAGAGAAGCTAGTACGGTCGTCCCCTGCCGGTTTGCTGCTTCAGGGCAACGAGCTAGCTGCTCTCGGCGCACCAGAGGCCAGTCTCGCCAGACTCTTTCCCTTAGGAGATCACCTGGCGGTGTGGGAGCCCCTGCCAAGTGTGCTTCATTGGGTCCTGCCCCGAGCAGGCTCTGGTCTAGTCTTCCTAACAGACGACGTGGGTCTGAGGGCCATCGTTTTCAATAGGAGACTTCAGCTATGAGAGTCCTGATGCTGTGGCTCAGGACCTCGGAGGGCAGGCCCCTCTGGGGAAGAGCGGTGTACACCGCATTACATGGTGCCCATCTCCCCCCAGTGCCCTCTGGAGATCGTTCTGTCAACCCTGCCGGTGTTCCAGGGAGCAGCGGTCTCCGGCGAGCGCTCTCTCAGTTACCGCCCGGAAACGTAGCGGTGCTAAGAGGCTCGCGACCTCCACGGAGGTCTCTAGAGCAGCTAGTACGGTCGTCCCCTGCCGGTCCGCCGCTTCAGGGCACCGAACTAGCCGCTCTGGTTACACCAGAGGTCAGTCTCGAGAGACTGATTCCCTTAGAAGACTATTTGGCAGCGTGAAAACTACTGCCAAATGTGTTTCAGTGGGTCCTGCACACTGTAGTGAGAGGCCACAGAATCCAGTTCGGTTCTCCTCCGCTTCAATTCAACGGGGCCTTTCCCACCTTGGTGGGTCCCGAGCAGGCTCTGGTCATTGAACAGAAGTAGTTACTCTTTTGAGGATGGAGGCCATCGAGGTGGTCCCTCCTCGCATAGCAGAGTCCGGGTCCTACAGCCGGTACTTCACCATTCCGAGGAAGGATGAAGGGCATCCTTCCTCATCATAGGAAGTTCCTGAGGTTTGCTTTTGGGGGCAAAAGCCTACCAATACCGGTTCTTCCTTTGGCTTTGCACTCTCACCCCACACTTTCATGACTCAACCACATCGACAATTGGTTGATATTAGCTCAATAAGAGCACATGGCGGTTCGACATCGAGAAGTCGTTCTCACTCACACGAAAGAGCTGGGGTTAAGACTTAATGTCAAGAAAAGTGTGCTTTCTCCAGTACAGAGAACCACTTCGGGGCGATGGTGTTGGGATCGACCACGAATTTGGGGTTCAGGCATGTATGTCTCCTGCTCGGATCGAGTCGATCCTCGTCGCAAGAGTGAGAGAAGGCTGGTCACTCACTGTCAAGCAGTTTCAGACTGCTGGGTCTGATGGCAACCGCGTCCAACATGGTTACTTTTGGCCTGCTGTACATGAGACCCCTACAGTGGTGGCTTAAGACCAAGGGGTTCTCCCCGAGGGGAAACCCGCTTTGCATGCTCAAGGTCACGTGGCCGTGCCTTAGACATGTGAAGGAAACCTAGGTTCTTATGTCAGGGCCTGGTGCTTGGAACTCCTGATCACCGCATATGCTAGTGACAGATGCATCTTTCACCGGTTGGGAGCGGTCATGAGTGGCCACTCGGCCCGCGGCCTGTGGAGCGGCCCCCATCTCAGGTGGCGCATAAGTTGACTGGAGATGCTGGCCGTGTTTCTAGCTTTGAAACACTTCCTCCCAGGCCTAAGAGATCGCTATGTGTTGGTGCGCACTGACAACACAGCAGTGGTCTTTTATATATGTGGGGGCAGACATCCTGTCGAGGCAGGGGCCGAGGCCCATGGAATAGATGCCTCATCCCGAGGGGTGAAGCAGACTTGGAGAGTCTTTGGCCAGGCTCAAGTGGACTTGTTTGTGACTCACAGATATTAATCGACACACTGTCCTCTCTGGTTCTCCCTCACGTATCCAGCTCCACTTGGGCTGGATGCCATGGTACAGACATGGCCGAGGCTTCGTCTGTACACCTTTCCCCCGATTGTTCTGCTTCCGGGAGTTCTGGAGAGAGTGCGATGGGACGGGGCCCATTTGTTGTTAGTAGCCCTGTTCTGGCCGGGCCGAGAATTTTTCTCGGACCTGATTCCTCTCCTCGACGGCGCTCCATGGGAGATTCCTGTCAGGAGAGATCTCCTCTCACAGGCGGAGGGCGAGCCCCCGCCCGGCGCTGTGGAATCTGTGGGTGTGGCCTCTGAGGAGGCACAACTCATAGCTTCCGGTCTCTCAACTGAGGTTGTTGAGACCATCCTCCATCCAGAGCTCCCTCTATGAGGAAACTGTACTTCTTGGTGCGGAGACCACCAGCTCGAACCCAGTTAACTGCCCGTTTGGTACAGTTCTGGAGTTCCTGCAGGCCTTTTTATCCACAGGGTTGACCCACTCCACCCTTAAGGTCTACGTGCCGGCCATTGCGGCCTACCACACCCCTATTTGTGGGCACTCAGTGGGCAGACACCCTCTGGTGACATGTTTCCTCCATGGTGCGCTGAGGCCTCCGGCCAGAGAAGCTTATGCTAAGTGGTGGATCAGGATGCTATTCCATAGCCTTGAGCCCTCTGATCTCCCCTCTCCTTCGGGGGTCAAGGCTCACTCCTCCAGAAGTTAGCCTTCGGGACGGCGGGCCCCACCTACTTTAGCCATTCCTGGCTCCCTTTTCTCTCGCCTCAGTTTTGTTCTTCTACACTAGGCAGAGATTTGGAAGTCTGGCAGCGTGGGCATTCTCGTTCCCATAGCGTTTCGACGCAGCTCGATTTCCTGAAGGGGAATGTCTCCAGGTTACGTATGTAACCATGGTTCCCCGAAGGGAACGAGGCGCTGCGTCTCAGGGCCATACTTCCGGCATCCCCATTCCAGCACTTACTTCACTCCTAGAAGCTGACGCCGGTTTCACCGCACGTGCTTTTATACTTCCTGGTCGCTACGTCACCTCGCCCGTGACGTCTCGACCATCCATTGGACTGATTACACATGTGATTCAGAGCGTGGTCATGCTGGAGGCGTTCCCGTAGCATTTCGACGCAGCGTCTCGTTCCCTTCGGGAAACCATGGTAACATACGTAACCTAGAGACGTTTTTGTAACCTTTAAATAGCATTCTAATCACGGCAAGAAATTTGGACATTTTAACATCTTAGAAGATTAAAAATAAACATTCAAATAATTATATATTTTGGATGCCATAGTTAGTAGAACGCTGTTAGAAATGTTTTCGTAACATTATAATCACAACAAGGAAATCGGACCTTTCAACGTTTTGGAAACTTTTGAAAATAATGTTCCCACAATGTTTATATAACCTAAGGTTGTTACCTGGGTAGCTGCAATAGTAGTAGTTAACTGCCTTCGTTTGATTGCTTTGACAGTTCAGTTCAGGTTTCTGCTATACAAGGAATATTTTTCTATGGGACACCACACATAGAATCGCCCCACAACCTGACAGATATCACAACAATATATCTGTCTTGAGATATCCCCCCTGTCTCTGTGACAGCCTCCACTGTGAAAACTGCACAAATAAAAATAAGTCAGGAGTACAGCCCACCTGAAATTGTTACCAATCAGAAACACTCTATACCTGTCAATCATTTAGCATGTTTGGGTTTGCTGCTATGTGTGTGGTTGAACTGATGTTGGCTAAATCTGGTGGAAGTTAGCAAACACTGCCAACACTGTAATGAAAGTTCCTTCCAAATGTAACTATTTTCATAATGTCCTCACATTATTGTTTCATCCCTATTGTATAAAAATGTGCCATGCTGGCAAAAGTGCAATGCCTAACATCTTCCAAAAAAATTATCACAGCTAATTGTAGTACTTTGGTTGCAACCACCTCAAACTGAAATATAAAAAGATGATGGAGATCTCTCATCTGTTATCAGATGCGATAAAAGCAAGTGTAAGGTCTGACTTTGCAGTTCTTGTTAAGAAAAGGCTGAAATCTGATGACGTGTGCCATCTCCTGCTGACTAATACATTCTCAGCTCCAATTAGGGGGATCTTGGGGGTGTGTGGGCTCTCCAGTGTCATAATATGCAGTTTAAAGTTGTTCTCTGAGGCCGTCTACATCCATGTCTCTTTTCATTAGTGCTGCAGGCACTCTTAACCCAGAACTACCACAAGGCAGCTGTGAAAAGTGTGAAAAACTGTTCTGTAACAGCCAGATTAAACCATTTCTTATGTGACATCTCAATTGAAGCTAGGTGGCAAAAAAAATTGTTTTATGAACTTGTTGATGGGATCCATTTTTTAATTGTTTTAAATAATACATGAAGAGTTTATTTGCAAAAAAACAAACAAACAAAATAAACAGATAACTGTTTTTTATTAATTTTCATAAATCATGTTTTTATTGTGTTAGTTACCTGTATTTAAAAAAAAAAAAGGGTTGTTATTATTTAATCAAAACAAGTCAAATGCAGTTTGACCGATATTAATTGAAATGCAGGATTAAAATTTAAAAAAAAAAAATAGTTGTCTAGCTTGTCTAACTAATACTGAAATAATAATACTGTAATGATACTACTAGTACTACTATACTACTACTAATAAGACATAATAATTGGCAATCAATGAAAATATTGAACTGAAACTTAAACTAAAAAATAATGCTGAAATGTAATGTAATATATTCAATCATACTATTGGGTGCTAGCATAACTCTTGCAGAATGTTGCAGGAAAATCGTATCTGCCTGAAAACTTTTACAAATGTATCTTGATTTACCTATACAGTTACATATTTAATAAAAACATATATAATATATATTATATATTATTATATATTATATATATAATATATATAATATACATATTTTGGTATGTATGTTAATTATATTTTATGTATGTATGTGTAATAGTATATTTTGTATGTGTGTAAATTTTCAGTTTTTATTTTTTATTTTAGTTTAAGTTTCATGCAAAATTTATGGCGGATTCATGCTTGCACCCTACATATTGTCCACATATTTAACATTAAATGTGACCCAAAAACCTAATTAACTGACTCATTTAGATGTTTTTTTTTTTTTTTTTCTTGCTTGTTGTCTGTATTCTGTCTCCATGTGGGTGTCAGCATATTGAGAGGTTTTATGGCAGATGGTATCCATCAATTTAGAAAACTGACCTTTTACGTGGTCTATGCGCATGATTAGGAGAGATGGAAATAGGCCTGATGGCAGAGTAACCTGCTTCTTTTTAATATCCTCGCTGAATGGTGCGCAAGGATCACTGTCATGAATGCAATTAGAAAGCGATGGAGTTGCTTGGCAGTTATTAATCTATTCTTTGGGAGGATAAGGCAAATTAGTATGCATGAGCAAAGAACAGATAGCTTCTTATTAAAGGTCTGTATAGAGATACATTGGTTGGCCCGCCATCACTCACAACAAGATGGAATTATGGATTTGTTTTTGTTTTTTTTTATTTTGTTTTGTTTTTTTTGCAATAACAGGAATCTGGAATTAGATTTTGCCCATCAGTTTGTATTGCGACATTTACCAAGAAAGAAAGTGTTTTTGTAAAAATACAGTTTTGCGCACAACAATGTTGTCACAAGCAGAGCCCAATTATCAACAAACGGACACCAGATACCAGCCTTTTAGAGTATTTAACCATTTGCTCCCCGGAAATACAACTTGCAGTATCTGCATGCACAATTATAGCTTTTTAATGGGTATCTGAATTCCAGCTCGTTGAAAATTAAGGAGATTGTTACTTTAAAAAAATCAAAGGTTAAGTAGTGACAGAAAACCCAGGTTTCTTCAAGCATCTTGGAGATATTGCCACAGTTCTTCTGGATTGAGTCTGTCTCAGTTTGTTCTGTTTCTTTATGTAATCTCAGACAGACTAGATGATGATAAAATCAGATCTATGTGTGCAGCACTGGCTGTTGTCAGACAAAAATAAATCTCACTGGTTATTGCAATTAATGGCAAATGATGTTTTGAATGTCAACTGATATTTGCCCTTCGACACTGCAGCAAAAGATAAAAATACTGCCTTAAAGGGTTAGCTCACTCAAAAATGAAAATGAGCCCATAAATCACTCACCCTCAAGTCATCCTAGGTGTATATGACTTATATATTATATATATATGTATGTATGTATATATATGCATGCTTGTTTTAGTCTGGTCCAACAAGAGTAAACACATTTTATGAAAAAGATATCTGCAAAACAATGTCACAATTTTGTTTCATTAGCAGCTTTTCTACTTTGGTTTGCGTCTTGCACTTACATTTCTTCATTACATTAACAAGAGACACATGTCTAACCATTTCTACGTCAAATTAAATTGCACTTCCCTGAATTCCGACACAAACAGCAATTTCTCCAACATGTGGCCAATGACTGCCTGTCTAATTTTGCCTTCGTTAATAACATGATTTCAGGTCAGCTGTTCTGTAGGAGGGAGATCTATAAATACTGATGGAAGAAGAGAGAAGGAGAGGTGGATAGAGGGATAGACTGATTTAAATTTCACAAGGGGATCACTGGAAATTGAGGCCTAGGAATACCCCGTTACCCACGAATCCAACCAACAATCTGCATAATTCCACAGAGCTGCATCCAATAAAACGAGAGCAATACCATCTAGATAACACTTGAGAGATGATTATGCTAAATGGGACTGGAAGGCAATAAGAAGAATTGGAATTTTGCGGAAACCTTCATGACATTGTAAATTCCTGTAGATGAGAAATAATGTCATTGAGGAACAGAAACACGGTTGACCCTGAGGCCTGAGCATAATAACGGCCCACAATTACGGGACATGATTGTGACAGCTGGTGCTAAATAACTTGGCAGGTAAGAGACTCTTGGATGTATAAGTCCTTTTGAGATCTGGCAAGTAGACTTTAATTTGCTGTTCAGCTCAGATCTCTTAGCTTGAGGCAAAGCATGACTTTCTGAATACAATCAGACACATACAGTATGTACTGTATATCATCCTGCATGACACTCAAACCTACGGACCTATAAGGCTGTCAGTCATTGTTGGCCATCTTGTTAATGCCTCTGGGTAACAATTTATTATGCATACAAGTACAGCTCCTGTCTACTTGAATGAGGAAAAACCGAAATCTGCAAAACTGTTTGCTGAAATTTTGTTTCAATAACCAATTCCAAAATATATTACTAAATATGTTGTGCTATTTTAAAATAGATTTAACAATATATCTGTTTTTTTGTTTGTTTTTTTAATATGGGATGGTATCTCAAATGAAGCCTCAAACAATTACATAAGTTAAAGCACTGACATTTTAGTCTGGTTTTACAAGAATAAACAAAGCTTATCAAAAAGTGTATTTTGTCTTTTATTTGTGAAAGGCAGAACTTCTATTCAATAGCTGCTGTTGTGAACAATGCATACTGTCCATTCCATTGCCAGGAATACCTTTAATAGGTGTTCTTTTCAGTGCCTGATTAGAAAGCCTACACAATCGCTTTGATTATGTATGTCATCTGAAATATATATTTCATGACCATTAATGTATTTTAAATTGTGCTACATATACATAACATCTATAGAACTTAAAATGAAACATTTCTTGTTATTTATTTGTTAGTTAGTTAACCTATGTTGGTCACACTTTAGTTTAAGGTCCAATTCTCACTGTTAACGAACCATTAACTATGATTTTTGCCTCAATAAACTCTTAAATGGCTGCTTATTAATAGTTAGTATAGGGTAGATGTTAGGTTTAGGTATTGGGTAGGTTTAGGGTAGGGTGTAGAATATGGTCAAGCAGAATATGTGCTTTATAAGTACTAATAAACAGCCAATATGTTAATAAAAGGCATGCTAATAAGAAACTAGTTAATAGTGATAATTGGTCCCTATTCTAAAGTGTTACCAGCTGATCGGCTGTATAGACCCTAAAAGGGTCCAGTATTGAGTGTAGGAGAATATTCTATGTCCGAATGATGAAGGGGTGAAGTCGTTTTAATATCTCTGTGCTGCTGCCTGAAATAGGCTGACAGGTTCAATTGCTACTTGAAACTCCTCTGCGGTTGCTTGGTGGACAAACACAACCTCCAAATATCCCTTAGGATAAGGACTCTTCAGTGAGACAGAAAGTAAGCCAAAAACCAAGAAGAATACCTCACGCAGAGCATGAGGTTGAACCCTTTGTCATTCTGTGATTTTTCGGTGCTTTGTTCTGCAACAATGTAAATACACCAAGGTGATACTCCAAGGAGTGGACATATTGATAGAGTGGTAACAAGGGAACCAAGGTACTCCAGCTCACTCTTTCACAGTTGATGTCAAATGGAGTTTGTTTTCTGACTTCAATTGAGGTCAAGTGTTTGCATGGGTCATCTTGGACATCTTGAGCAAAGGTATTGGAAGCACCAACCTCGTGTCATAAAAATCAAAAAGCATTGAGATACTGTCCCTCTCAATCTCCCCCTTTGCCCTTACTTGCAGAGGCACTCAACCTGCCTCAAGGCAGTACAATATCTGTGCCTCCTTTCTCCAACACACCGTTATAGATGTTGTAGTCATGATCTATTTGGCGTTTTGAGAGACATTTGAGTTTTAAAAGGTTACTGTTGACATTTGTACAGTAGTATCTGTCGACTTTCACTTCTACGTGCCCTCAGTAACTTGGCAGGTGACATAATCTTCAATCCCAAAACACTGGACCTGGACCTTACTGAAGTTGCTCATATGCCCAACCCAGGCTGACTGAAAAATGTGCCTGTGGCGACATTCCAGTGAGTGGCACTAAAAGAGCATTCAGTTTTACCTGAAACAGATGAATGTGAATCTGACATTGTTTTGTTACATTTAATGTTGTACATACTGAAGCATTTCAATGCTAAAAGGTTACATGAAAATAACACACAACTTAGATTAAAGCCTACCATACATCTAACTGACACAGTGTTAAAAAGTATTTGTGAGTTTAAAATGCATTTGCTAATGCAACCATGCCATTTTAGCTTGCTTCTACAAGTCTTTGAGCTCTTTTATCTTGACTTGTATTTCGCAGGACTTGTACCCAATGCTACACAACGCAAGTGCAGTGCTGTACCGGGTGAGCTACTGAGCAAGTTTACTACATCAGAAAAGCCATACATATAGAGCCGATTATGTAATGGAAACTTCAAAATGTATTAGTTTACAAACCATACAGTATGATAAAAGTATTCTGAGGTCAGAAAAAGAAAAAAAAAAAGAAGATGTTTCTGGTCCTTTTGAAACTGCAATGAATTGTATGCGTAGGTATGCTTTTGGAGTTTCTTCACAAAAATGTAGATAGAAGCACGTTTTTCCAATGAGCCCATGTTGCATTTGTCCTCCTCGCTGGTGCCACCCCATCTTCTCTCATTCCAGCCTACCTGATCATCTGTTTGTTTGAGAGCATAATCACAGAGAAGCCGTTAAGCACCTGTGTGTTATGCCACCATCACGACAAGGGCTTCGGATGTAAATTACCTGCAGGGTTCCAAATGCCATGACAAGCAGTGCATTTACCAGTGCAGTGGGAAAGCCCTATGGAGTATCTTACCCTGGTGAAGATGCTAATGCCTGGGTAATGGGTGCAATTCCACAACGTAAATGTCAGAAAATCACTGGACACAGGAAACTCTGTTGTTGTGTTCTGCATCTCGCACAGTACATGATGTGTAACCTCAAAATGCCTTGTACTCTGGGCTGTCAGTACATAAATGCTGCACTTGTGTGAAATGATATTTGCATGTGATATTAAAGCTTGTTTTCTGTTAAGACACCTCACTGGAGTCAAATCCTTATGAAAAATGAAAATGAAGGTCATTTTACCCTTCTTGAGCTATGAGAGAATTAAAATGCCTCTGGAAGTGTCTGGCTTGGCCAAACTTTATTTTAGGCAAACAAAATCCAATCTGAATGCCCAGTCTCTACACTTTCAATTACCTGCAAGAATAACCAGCTAATGACCACGTGTCATATCCTGTCACTCCGTCCTGTGCTTGAGTACTCATACTGAATTAATGAGGTGGCCAGGTACCTGTGATTAATATTTTATGATGGTGCACGGAGTCCATCTCCATGACAAATTCTTGGGGTCGTGGCAAATGACCCCCTGCCCTTTCTATCACAGACTGTCATAGGCCTTTTACACCTCTCCATTGTTAATTAAATGAAAGGATTCTGGCCAGATGAGGATGCAAAGCAATTTTTATGAAAACTTTCTGAGAATAAAGACATTGTCTGGTACATTGATACACGGGTGAGATTCAATATAGTGTCCTTGTAGCAGTGATAAAGAATACTGCTAAATGTTAACATTATAAAAGCAAACTATAGAAGCAAACTCGCAGGACATTGCTGGCCCAGTAATGCGTGCCAAATTATAATTGTTTTGCTATTAGCTTAGCATGAGTTTGCTACATTTCAAAATCAACATGATGTTATTTGAACAATACTGCTGTCAACCAATCAGATTGTGTGGTTGGCCGATTTACCTTATCTCTGACTGTTAGAGATTACATTGGGATTGTAATTGTTTGATATAAATGCTGTACTAGGAACAACTAACAATACTGAGCCAGTAACATTTTTCTTGTTCAGTAAATCATCTTGTGCATTTTCTTTAAAGGTATACTATGACATTTTGTGCACTATATCATTTCTATCTTTGAGGGAAACATACAATCAAGCTAATCTCATTGGAAAAACTTCTACTTATATTTTAGTAAAACTCCAAAACATACCTACAGTATTCATACAGTTCACTGCAATTTCCAGCTGAAATGAAACACTAGTAGCAGTAAAACACCAGCAATTTGTTCATTTTCACATAAATTATGATTACTGGAGATTTTCCGACATAGTAAACTTGCTCATTAGCTCACCTGGTACAGCACTGAACTTGCTTCAGAAAATGTGTTAAGTAATGCACTAAGTTATTTTTAAACATTGTTTTAAACCTTTTAATGCAACTCACTGGACATTTCATTTCTAAATTGCCACAATGCATAAAACAAGCAATGTTATAGAATGTTGCCAGATGTATGGTTCGGATGAAACAAAATGTGCTTTTAGTGCCCTTTGCTGGACATTTTACTTAGAAAGTGTCATGGAAGGTGCAAGAAGAAATGAAAAATAATGTAGCAGAAATGTAACCACAACTGTGTGTTACCAATGAGCCTGAGTTGCATACAATTGAAGGTTACTTGTGGATCTTCTTTTCTTTTGTTTGCAAAAATGGTGTAAACATTTAAGTTCCCTCCAAAATTTCACAAGAAGCCGGCTGTACATTAGAATAATTTGTGTTAGAGGCATAACGCCTCATGGATTTTTAAAACACCGGTTGCATCCATTTTCCATTTCTTGTGTTCTCAGAGAGGGTTTTCCTTTTACTCTTAAACATGTTTCTACTGCATGTAGCTTTTGTCATTGGAATTCAGATAATGACCATAGTGCAATTACTGTATTTAAAGTAGACAATTAGGCTTCATATATATCTAAACAACTTTAACACAAGGCTAACAGAATATACTTTGCTCAGCAGACTGGGACCCAATTAGTACGGCCAATTCTAGCTGCTCATCAACAAGCATGCTATTCAACAACAAAGGAATGCCTTTTATCACAATATTCAATTTGTGCTACCTTCTCATACTGTCAGCAAGGGACCCTGCAAGGCATAGATCAAGTGTTGACAATCAAGGGGACTTGTTGAAGAGACTTGTCTGTCTAATTGCACTAGTATATAGTGTTTATTGTTAAGCCAGAAACACTAGCGTTGTGCGCTCTTTGAGCTAAATAGTCTTGTTTATCATGCCGCACAGACAGTAGTGGATGAGTTGAGGTGAAAAAAATAAATAAAAACAAACCAATCTTCGTATGGGATTTAGCCAAGAGTGCATTCTGTCAAAAGTGTTTTTTCCAACTCAAGCTCATTGGAAAATTGTCCCTATTTCAGCATAACAATATTATTATGTTGCTTCTAGCACAATTTGAGTAAAGTAAAATGTCCAGTGAGTGGTGCTAAGCACATTCAGTTATATCTGATGATATATGTTTGTTGCTGTATATACTGTGGCAATTAGGAAATAAAAGTATAATGATTGGTGCAAAAAGTTTAATGCTCTATCGCTTTTGAAATTAACATACTATTTCATGCTAAACAAGCATCTAAAAGTTTTCAAGCTCTTATATCGTGACCTGTGTTTCATGAGACTCGTACCCGAGCGCTGCACATCGCAAGTGCAGTGCTGTACTAGGTGAGCTATGGAGCAAGTTTACTACACCAGTAAAACCATACATATTGAGCTGGTTATGTGTTGCAAAAGTCAAAATGTATTCATTTTACAAATGGTCCACTATGGTATGTATTTTGAGGTAATTATATAGTATTGTGCAAAGTACTCTGCGAAATATAGATATTTTTAATTAATCAATGATCTGCCGATGTGATCATACTTTGTATTTGTAAAAAGTTGTTGGTGTTTTACTGCCACTAATGCTAATTTCTTAAAAAAGATATATATATTTGTTGACATTTTGTTTTAAGTTTTGCCCAGATGTAAGTACACGTTATGCTAACTTGTACTAATTAGGTTTGAGGACAATAATTATATTAATATGAAATGTACTGTTTATACACCTGATAAGTGCTGCTGATATGGCTGTCACATTGAACTTACACTGACACCTAGTGGTGTGGATGTACCATCATACAAAAATCTATATTTTTTGTTATTTGTCAAAATTTGTAACAGTCAGTCATGATTAATTTAGCCGGGGAGCAAAAGTGTATGACATTAGAATGCTTACTAAGAAAAAGTGAATAGTACTCATTAGGTTATGTGAGCTCCATGGTGGTCTCACTGAGGTGACCTGATCATGAAAATAAAACTGCCTTCATTAGGCTGCAGTCTATTTCATGTGGGATCATTTTAACCATATTTTCAAAAGTACTATTTGTTTCTCTGGAGGGTAAAGCATTTAATTAGGTAAATGTACTGAGTTCACTTTTAAATACTAGCAAATACCCATTATCAAGATATATTCTTTCCTTTTCTACTGTGATTAAATAAATAGTTCAGTCCCACTTTATATTAAGTGGCCCTAATACCTGTGTACTTACATAGTATCTAGATCTGTACATAGTATGTAACCACAGTGTAAGTACACATTGGTACATACTATCTACAGCTGTAATGTTTGTATAACTACACATATGTAACAACCTGCTGAATGGTATGTGTAAATACAAATGCGTAACATGACATTGGTAGCAACACTTTTTGGTAATGAAAGTACAAGGTGTAACAGGAACTTGAGATCCAACTCCTCCCACTTTACATATCCCTAAACCTACCCATTTCACCCTTGATCCATTTCGACCCCTAAAGCTACCCATCTTCACCCCCTGGATCCAATTGTTCCAATTACTCTTATACATATTGTTGCTACAAAATGTAGTTGTCCTGTTACACATTTGTACTTACACAAACTATTCAGAGGGTTGTTACATGTGTGTAATTACAGAAACATTACAGCTGTAGATAATATGTACCAACGTGTACTTACACTGTGGTTACATACAACGTACACATCTAGTTACTATGTAAATGCAAAGGTATTAGGGCCACTTAATATCAAGTGGGACCAATTGTTCTCCCTAAGTTTATGTTAGTTTCATACAAAAAATACATCTATGGAAGGATTATAAATTACATCTGAACAGCCATTTTCTGAAATCTCCTGAAACAAAAAAAAAAAAAAAAATTATTAATATATATAATATTTAAGTTGTTATGAATGGAGTACGCGTCTTACCCACATTCCACATCTGTTATATTTGATAGAGCATCCAGGCGATGAACTAAATCTGGTCTCTACCGCATTTCCTGTTCTTCGGCAGTAGAGATGGAGAGGTGAGGAGAGAAGAGAAAGTGACTGATCCATTCTCATCCATCACAAAGACACGGTCCTGCCGTTCAGTCTGCTGCGTTGTCACCTAGCGTGTTTACTTTCCAAGCATAAGACTATTATAAATGAGACCCACGCACCCTCCTACCGATGCTAAGCAAAGAGATTGTCAATGTGTGCTGGATTAAACGAGAGAAGGCTATTAATAATATGTGCTCAGTACAGATGCAAGTTAGGACCTTTCCGTCATGTCATGTTTCAGTCCTTCAGTGACAGTGGGTCAATGCGGCCCACTCCACGGATAACTGCTGTTACTGATGGGCTTCTCTGATTGAATTTCATACTACAGTTAGGTCCGGCCATGCAGTGTGATTGGCTGACAATCATTTTTGAAATAACAGCTTGTCATCTGTAACCGTGTCATTCTGCTGACCTGGGCTTCCAATGGCTAAGGGACAGAAACATTCCCTCACATTTTAAAGTAGTTTCTGTTCCACCAGCATTACCACTGGTCATATTATGGTGGTTGTTGTGTCTTAGTGAGAAAAAATCATGGAATATGAAAGATGTCATCACTGAATGTATTTTGTACCGAAGCAATGGAAAATGATCCACAGTTTAGCCCACACAGACTTCTGTTGTGCTCACAGTATGGAAAGTTTTTGAAGTGAACAAAGTACGGCCCATTTCTCTTGATTGTAAAAAAAACACACAAAAAAACCAAAAACTGTAAAACGATGTTTTGATATAATAGATTTCTTATTGTACACTGTGGCACTGTTTTTGTATTAATATTGTCTAGACATTAACGTTGCCTCATCATTTTAAACTTTAATTTTTAAAAAATGTGTACTCACCCTTAACGGGTTAGTTCACCCAAAAATGAAAATTCTGTCATTAATTACTCACCCTCATGTCGTTCTAAACCCATAAGAATGATGGATTTTGATGAATTCTGAGAGCTCTGTGACCCTCCCATAGACAGCAATGTAATTACCACGATCAAGGTCCAGAAACGTAGCAAGGAGATCGGTAAAATAATCCATGTGACATCAGGTTGAACCAACCATAATTTTACGAAGTTACGGGAATACTTTTTGTATGCAAAGAAAACAAAAATAACGACTTTATTCAACAATCTGAACAATCAAGAAACAACTTAAGACATTCCTCTTCTACAATCACTGAACAACCCCAAAACTCTTTAGCAAATTCATTCACACACTCACAAGAAAAGAAGGGCTTGCTCTTTCTACAGCAGATAGAAGTAATAAACTGGCATTGTACTTACGGATAGTTGTGATCTTTGACAAATGCTTTCATTTCTTTTGATAAGTTGCTTAGGATAACCGTGTCTGATAAATGCAGAAATGTAAGGTTTAGGAGTTAAATTGTACCAGAATGACGTTCTGTCATCTTATATTCAAGAAATACAGAAAATAAAAAGACTTGTTAAATAAAATTTGTTTTAATCCAGCGGTAGATATATATATAATATATTATTTTCTCATATAATATATATATATATATCTAATATATAGATAGATAGATCGATAGCTAGATAGATAGATTAATTTACATGCAAATATATGCAAAAATATGTACATGGTGCTATAGTACACTAGAAAGTTGCTGATTCGTCTTTGCTAACCATTTGCAATAAATGTGATTTCACTGAAGATGTCTGTTAAAAACAAACAACAACAAAAGATTCTGATATGAAATATAACATTGGGCCTCCCAGGCAACCCTGAACTGTACATTAGCAGAATTCTGCATTTGCATTTTGTTCACATTATGAAGAGTCATTTTGTTGAGTTGATGAAACATTTTCCATATCAAATAACCCTCTCCAAAACACAATATCTACTCATTTTATCATGCTTGCAGGCTTGACAAATAAACAGAAGGGGAAGGGTTACATAAAGGTTAAATTATTCTCATAATGTTTCCGGCATGAAAACCACAAACTGCCTTTGAGGTTTTCTCTAATGTTAAGACAGATGGAAAGACCCTGGCTTTCAGCAATACCTACTATTTCTACTCATAATAGACACAGATTCCTAATTACATTCAATTACCGTGCCGGAAAGTGATTACATTGCAAGGGAACCATTACGCCAAAGGACAAAATAATCGAGAACTTCTCCTCAGGCCAGACTCCCATGACTCGTGAAAACAGCAGAAGGAAATTTTGTCATTCATGTACCGTATTAAGTCAGACAGTACTCTTGCACATTTGCGGGGGGAAATTTCCTTAGGTCACAGAGTCATATCAAGCACAACATGACTTCTGCAGCAGGATAAGAGCTTTCGGCTGGTCTCAATCATTCTCGCCACTTTGTGAAATCAGTGTAGCATTAAAGCAGGAGAGAATGAGGCCAAAGCAAAATGGTGGCCTCCCAGGTGGAGTAAGCAACATAAGTAGACTCACTGAAGCTCACTGAGGTGAGTTTTATAGCTGTTTGCCGTGTGAAGCTTGAGGTGAATTCGCCACATGCAGGCATATATAAATTGTGAAATGGTAGGTAAAAGCAGTTGATTCCAAACATAAACTAAAGACACGCATTGCAAATAATTGTTATGAATAAGGTGCGCCCAGGATGTTATTTTCATCTGACTGGATCCTTCTCCTCCCAGCGTACTGGACTTTATACCACCACCTATCTGTCTGGATGAATGACATTTTAATTTTTGCTCTCTTTTATTTGTTTCTTCTCATACTGCTATACAATAGAACACGCAGTAATATCGATAATATTATAATTTAAATAGTTATATTCTGTTATATATATATAATATAATATTATATATATATATATATATATATGCTATATATTCCCTTGATCTACTATCTATCTATCTAAGCATCTTCTATCTAGCTATCTATCTTCTATCTCTCTATCATCTATCATCTATCTATCTATCATCTATCTCTCTATTTCAGCACCACAAAGATCCTTCAAATTAATTTACATATGGTGATATGGTACTAAATAACATTTTTATTAGTATCAAGTCCAGTTTTGTGAAAACTGTGACACTTTCTATGGGATATCTTTGATGAAAAGTAGAGACAGGTCATGACAATAGTTATGTAAAATAGAATTTTTTTATAACTTAATAATTGTCTTTACTACTCACTTTGAACGTTTAATGCACTCTGGACTGAATAAAAGTATTTTCTGTCTCCTCCAATCATACACACATACAAGCATAAATAAATAAATCTCAAAACCACACAACACACACACACACACAGACACCACACACCCCACACCACACACACACCACCACACACACGACACCCCACACACACACACACACACACACACTTAACTATCTAAATGGGGACATTACATATACTTCTATTGTTTTTATATACAGATATTTGTAGATGCTATAAACTAATCCTACTCCTAACCCTAACCTAAAAAAATTATCAGGTTTTGTTCACTTTTGGGTACAAATGTGTCCCTAAAATGTGGTTAAGTAGGTACACACACACGCACACGTGTACACATATAATAAATAAATATGATATAATCATGTATTTGACTGACATTTTTTATGGTCAAATTAACCAAAAAATATGTTTCACCTCAATCTGACTCAATATAACAAACACAGGAAATAGGGAAATGCCATTTATAACAACAGATCAACGTGTTGAATGCGCAATATGGCTGCTTTTAAGGATATTAGGATTAACGAATTGAGATACGCAGTGCAAAGATGCAGCTGCTAATGCAGCCCCAAATAAGCTTATCAGGCGCTCAGTGGTTCAGAGAGCACATTTCATGAATTGTAAACCTATGAAATGGAGGGCTTATTAGCATCTCCGATTTAATTTCTTCTCTCTTTTATTAGTGAACCTGTAAAACCTTGGAGGGATCATGGCAATTACCGGTGGTTATATAAGACAGATTGCTATTCTTACAACGAGGAACAACTGGAACCTCATTCTGCAACAGTGCACTCGGGTCATGATTATCTGTACACCTAATGTATGTCTATGTTTGATTAAAAACTATATGCAGCAGGTAAAATATGATAACGGTATTGGATTTTGATTGTCTGGCAAACTAATCCGTAATTGGTAATGTGCGATTGTGTACTTGAATTTAAACAATAATATAGTTACTTTTTTTTCTTTTTCTTCAAATACAAACAGCACTGAGAATCTGGGGTTATAGGTTTGCATATGTCCTACAGCTTCAAATGAGGAATGCAGGATCTGCATTCAATTGTGTATTTCTTGATTATTTGTATTTTTTTAATAGAAATAATTATATATAATTATAGAAAAAGCTCACATGGATACTTTTTGCATCTCAATGATCATTATTTTTTTTATTGTTTTTGAAATAACTTATTTTATTCTTATAAAGCGGCATTTATTATATTTATATATAATATATAGATATATATAGTAATATATATGTATATATAATAGAGATAGATAGATATTTTTACTGTATGTTAGTCATTTAATGCATGCTTGCTACGCAAAATTATTAATAAATAAATAAAAAGTTACTGTATTATTAATGTGCAACTACTGGCAAATATATTTTATAGTTTAAGTGAATACAAAAACAGAAATATTTCCACCAGTGTTCTCAGACCTACACTGTAGAAGGCTTTCTTAAAGTTGTAAATACAAGATTAGTTGTAATTACAAAGTTATAATTTTAAGATTATTGGAGTAAAGTTTACAAAAAACGTCTCAGGTTACTATGTAACCATGGTTCCCCTCAGTCATCACGTTCAACGTGACAATCAGTGATGACGAATGGATCTCGCCCGAGAGCCCAATCACCTTCTAGTGTAAACTAAACAAGCCAATGACATTTGGCGTGCGTGTTTCGCCACGCGCACCCCGCCCCGCAGCGCGGGTATAAAAGGAGAGCGCGTGCAAACGCACATCAGCTTTTCGCTTCGGAGCCCGAGCCTTCTACAGGACGAATCTCCGCGAGTGTTCGGGAAACAGCTGGCGTTGGTGTTACGGCGCGTCAGTGGGGGTTGCCATCCAGTGCTGCTTCTCTTCAGCGTGCTGCAGCAGCTTCCCGTTCTGCGGTCTCGCCGTGACCTCCCCTGAGCGCTTCAGCGCTTTCACTAAAAGAGTGTTGTTTCCTTCTAAAAGAGCAAATTCTAAAAGCGCTCCACGAGCGACGGGCGTCTTTTTAAAAATTGTTTTCCCGCTCGTGCGTTTCTGGATGTGATCGTTTCCTTGCTTCATCTGATGGTCATGATCGCTGCCTCTCGTGCTTGGGCTTACAGCACTCTGAAGCAGCGCTCATGGATGAGTCATGTTCTCAGTGCGGGAACATGACCATCACGATGTTGCGGTTTAGATACCTCCTCATTAAACGGGGGGTTATCCCCCTTGCCATGTCCCGCTCTAGCTCCTCTGGTTCTCGGTGGGCTACTTCGGTTCACGGTCAGGGAGACCTGAGGATCACGGTAAGAGCTTCCCCGTCAAGTACGTCTCCACGGGCCTCTCATTCCTCAAGCATGTCGCACACCACCTGGTGCTTCCGGACGAGCGTGCTGGGTCCTCGGACAGGGCGGGGTCCAGCATCTTGTGCGGGGCACAGGCAGAGGACAGGATGTCGATCGCTGCATCGGAGGGCGAGCTAGGCTCTGGAGATGAGGATTCGGCTGCGCTGCCACCGTCAGGTAGAGTGGCGTTGCCCGAGTCAGATCCAGAGCTGACCGCTATGCTTTCCCGGGCCGCTGAGAGTGTCGGGCTTCACTGGAGGCCTCCTCCTTCTCCCGAACGTTCGAGGCTGGATGATTGGTTCCTGGGGCGCAGGCCGGGCGTCGGCAGCCGCCTCCTGTTCCATTCTTCCCGGAAGTGCATGAGGAGGTTACCAAGTCGTGGAAGGCACCTTTTTCTGCCCGAAACAGACTTGGTGCCTCCTCCGTCCTCACCACCCTCGACGGGGGGGGCGGCCCAAGGGTATGTGGACATCCCTCCGGTCGAGCGCGCGATTGCCATGCAGCTCTGCCCGCAAAGCGCCGCCGCCTGGAGAGGTAGTCCACGCCTTCCGTCCAGGGCCTGTAAGTTCTCGTCCGCTCTGACGGCTAAGGCTTACAGTGCTGCTGGACAGGCCGCTTTCGCCCTGCACGCCATGGCCCTCCTGCCAGTCCACCAGGCCAAGGCGTTGAAGCAGTTGCACGAGGGTTGTGCTGACCCAGGTGTGCTGCAGGAAATGCGCACGGCGACGGACCTCGCGCTTAGGGCGACGAAAGTCACGGCGCGGGCCCTGGGTCAGACGATGTCCACATTGGTGGTCCAGGAGCGCCACCTATGGCTGACCTTGGCGGATATGAGGGAGGCCGACAAGCATCGCTTCCTGGACTCCCCGATCTCCCAGGCCGGCCTATTCGGCGAAGCGGTGGAGGGCTTTGCCCAACAGTTCTCCACCGCACAGAAGCAGACGGAGGCGTTCCGACACATCCTGCCCCGGGGTTCTTCTGCTGTCCGCACCCACGCGCCGGCTTCAGCCCCTCTAATTCTCGTCGCCGGGGGCGCCTCCTGCGGCCTCCACCTCGCTCCTGCGCGGCCACACAGCAGCCTTCACAACGCCGCAGCGTGGAGTCCGGCCGCAGGAAACCGCGCAGCCCTCCTCCGCCCCTCCAAGCCCAGTTTACGCCAAAGCAGGCGTCGTCCCTGAGGACGGTCGACCCGGAGAAGATGGCGGAAGCTGTAGGTGCCTTGGGTCCTGCTCTTCAGGAGATGGTGACCGCATCATTCCTTCCCCTGGAGGAGGGCCGGGTGGAATATTTTGTTTCCTTTTTGTTTTGTTCCGCCACTGGCTACTCAGCCAGTGGTACCCAAAACTTCATTAAAAGAGCAGTTTCCTTTGCCTCCGGGTCCCAAGAGGGTGAGGACGGCGGTGCACGAGACCCAGTCTCCACTCAGCCGGCCCCCTCTCCCCTCGCTAGTGGGCAGCAGGGTTCAGTTCAAGGACGCTACGGACCACTTAAGCCATAGAACCAACCAAACCTAATAGGTCCAGTATAGGAGACTGTAATGCAGGAAATTTCCCACCTAACCTCGGTCTGGTGGAGAGATGGTGGTTACAGGGGAGTTAGGAAGGGGAAGAAAAGGGTAGATGTTGCACCCCCTGAGGGAAAGAGTGGATACCTAAGTATTACTCTGATCCGGACGAAAGTGCTGACGCCTTGTCTGGATCACATCCCTCAGGTCTTGCCTACCTCCCTTTGACCCACGATACTTCCTACCCCAACCCGCAGGCGGAGGAGGAGCGCGAGTTGCGACACTAGCCTTCTGTGCTCGTCTCGGATCCTCAAATCTAGACGGGCCAGGACCCCTGGGTTGTTCGGGCTCAGACATGGACCTTCGTGGAATGAAGGTTTTGAAGGCCGCTGAGTGCGCCTTCGCCTCCCTGAACTTTTCGGCGACCGTCTCAACGGATGTACCAAAATGTTCAGAGGGCGAAACCGGGGCATCGAGAAGAAAACCCCTTTCTTTCTTCCCGATGTCTGCCAGGTTTACCCACAGCTGCCTCTCCGTTACTACCATCGCCACCATAGATCTGCCCATGGCAGAGGCAGCCTGCTTAGTAGCACGGAGAGCAAGATCCGTGGTGCGGCGTAACTCAGCCATCTCATCAGAAGAAAGTCCCTCGCCTTTATCCAGGTCTTTCAGCAAGTCAGCCTGGTATGCCTGGAGCACCGCCATAGTGTGCAACGAAGCAACAGCCTGACCTGCTGCTGCTGCGTATGCCTTGCCATTCATTTTAGATGTAGCTTGAAGAGGCATGGATGGCAAGGGAGGGAGTTTTGAGAGACGATGTCCGCACCCATAGAGAGATAGCTATCTAGCGTCTCTTCTACAGGGGGCAATCTCCAGTCGCATAACTGGTATGCTGAAACCGATGGATGCGTGAGGAAAACGGCCTCTTCCATTCCTTCTCAATCTCTGTATGGAAAACAGAAAGAAAGTTAGGCTCACCTGAGCTGGAGGGTTATGGCCAGAAAGATAACGTTCGTTGAGACCACCTCGCGACGCCACTTCCTTAGTCCGCTTCCATGGCAAGTCAAGTCTTGCCGTGGCGTGATCCATAACCTCTAAGAGCTCATCATACGCAGTGCAGGAGGATTGAGAAGGCTCAGCCTAAGCTTCTTCGCTCTCTTCATCCATTTACTGCTCTTCCTGGGCTGAACCCAGCAAAGCACTGGCCCCTGGATCAGATGATGTTAAAGAGAGAACATCATCCTCCAGTGGCTGTCTCTCGCCCCCCGCCGATGAGCGCGAGAAGGAAAGTCCCTCTCTAAACTCATCGGCCAGGTCCACCTGAGATCCCCACAAGCTCATTCTCTTCTGTGCCTCAGCAGTGGCGGGTCCTGAACTGCGGGAAGCAGATGGCTGCCCCTCTTTACTTGAAAAGAGAGACAAACGAGAACGGAGCTTTTTCATTGGAAAACGCTCGCAGTGCACACCGATTGTCCCCTCGGAGGCATCGCGTGCGTGCTTTTCGCCCAAACAAACAACACATAGATCGGGTGTGTCATCTGGTGTCAAATAGCGATGACACGGATGCACACACCTTCTAAATGCTCTGCTAGTGCTCGCCATAATAAATAGAGATAGTTCTTACTTTTTCCTTGGAAATGCACGCTTCAAACAGAACAGTCAATGAAGATGAAGAAGAGAGTGATGTGTAGCTCCCGGCGCCGATTTATACTGGAGGCGCAGCCTAAAAAGAAAAGAGAAAAAAAAAAAAAAACCCCGGTAGGACTCATGGGCTGTC
This sequence comes from Sinocyclocheilus anophthalmus, assembly GCA_018155175.1. Taxonomy (NCBI): domain Eukaryota; kingdom Metazoa; phylum Chordata; class Actinopteri; order Cypriniformes; family Cyprinidae; genus Sinocyclocheilus; species Sinocyclocheilus anophthalmus. The sequence continues at coordinate 223,797 of JADLZN010002889.1, forward strand.
GCCGGCCAACGATTTGTGTTTTTTCAGTGTATGCTTCAGACACGGGTCAAGACGAGGCGTTCCCCATAGCGACCCCTAGAGGACGCAGTTCGAAGTTCCCATGAAAGGGAATACTATTTCAGTAATTTCACTTTAAAATTGCAGGTTTAATTTAATTTGTACTTAACATTTCTCTGCAATTATTTGTGAAATGTATTAGCAATTTCTGAATGAAAATTATTTCACTTCCATTTTTTTTCAGTGTAGTTAGACCGAGTTAGTTTACAAGCATTACTTAATAAGCATTTTTTTAAGATACCTATATGTATACAACTAACTATTTGTATACAAATATCTTAATATCCATTTTCACAGGGCTATTTCAGTGCATTTTTCATCTAAAGCTAAACTGAACTGTGGGTGGTTAATGTATAAGATGTACTGTTGGTTTGTATGCTGAAATACTGTGTGAAAAAGTTGTGCAGCTGTTCACAGTCAACAATGTAAATCTCAGTAGTGAGATTATGGTTGCACAGCAGCATGATATAAATACATTCCCAGTGTTATCTTGAGTAAGTAAAGCGGCAGCTCAAATGGCCCAAGTGTATTTATGAGCAACAAAAGATTTAAATGTATGCCATTTTGATTGATTAATTCACCAGCAATCAATTGCTGATTTGCAAAAACCTAATTCCCGTGGCCCAGGTTGATTTGATTACAGACCCTCAATGTGCGGTTATGGAATAGTGTGGTGACGCTGGTGATTGTTACTATTGAAAGAGCTGCAAGAAAGCCATACGTACATTAGAGTGTCCAGGCTTCGTGATGAGATGATCTCCCTTGCGTTAAATATGTTGGATCAGCATGATTACTTCAAGTGCTAACAAAATCAAGCAGAAAAGCTTCAGAAACATGCATAGAAGACCGTCTGACTCGTAGTAATATGTTTAGTGAGACTTAAAATTAATAAATTTTATGCTAAGTACAGAAAGTTTAAACAGACTAAATATATAATTTTTATAAGAACATCAATATATATATATATACAGTATATCTATATATATATATATTTTTTTCTCTCAATATAGACCTGCATAGTGTGCCACTGTTTTGAATCATTATAGATGCCCCTCGAGCATGGTTCACTATATGCATAGGAGGAGAGTGTGAAAAGCTGGGGAAAGCTTAGTCTTCTCCTGGCCACAGATATGCTATGAATACAGATGGGAGTACTAGAGGGAATTTTACATGAAATAGGATCATTCTTACATTTTGATGCCTTTTTGGGATTTTAGAAAAATAAACCTGAATTTTCAAGTATCAAGTACATTTCAGCATACAAATTACATATTAAAGTTTCCAAAAGTCATACAGGTCAAACTCGTTGAGCAAGCGATTGTTCATAAACATTGTAACAACGGACTGATGCAGAAAAAAAAAAAAAAAAAAGATTACGGAACATTTCCATTTTGAAATTAATAAACTACAATTAAAAACTGGATGGGTAAGTCAAATTATCTATACACTCCCATTCAAAAGTGCATTTTGTCTTGAGTGCAACTTTTTTTTTTTTTTTTTTTTTTTACAAAATTAATGGTTTAATTCAGAAATAATGTACATTATTGAACTTATCAAAATGACAGTAAAGACATTTATAATGATACACAGGATTCATAATTGTTTTATTTCTATTTTATCAATATTCTGTATCTAGTTTCCTTCCAAAAAAGCAGCCACAACTAGTTTCAACGTTACAGCCTATACAGCAAAATCCCCCTAGTTAAATCAACTCTGCTCAGAGTACACATTGTCCCAATCTACAGAGTGTTAAAGTAACACTGAATCAGAGTTACCACTGTTGAGGATTATGTGATATGTTTTCATGTCTAAACGCCTGAGCAGTAACTGTTCATCTTCAACATTGTTAACAGTGGGTTTTCTTTGCTAATGCTCACTCATCAATTAATTAATAATTGCTTAATTATCCCATTAACTTCAACTCTGCTTCAGTGTTACTTTAACACACTGTAGATTGGGACAATATGTACTCTTAGCAGAGTTGATTTAAAGGTGCCATAGAATGCATTGATACGATATTTTAAATTGTTCTCTGATATCTTCATAGAAGGTATGTGGCTTATGTAAGGGCAAAAAATCTCCAGAAATGTTTTACATGTCCATTTACAACCCTACGTTTTGTCCCTAGAATGAAATGGTCTGTTTTGGAAGGGTCATGAATAATAATGTTGATTGGCTGTTTCGCAGTGCGGCTCAATCTTGAGCTCTGCTCTGATTGGCTGTTTCACAGTGCGGCTCATTTCAGTAGCTCACACAGAATGAAGGAAACACAGGGAAAATATATATTTCAATACTTTCTCTGACAATTTTATCGTTGGGTAATTGTGGGCATCAGGGAGCCGCTATTAATATGCGGGGAATTGAAACTGCTTTTGAATGCACGATCGCGTTTTACTTTCACTTTCGATATTTGCGATCACACGTGATCTGTGTAAACTACAGCGGCAGTACTTACCACACATTTTACAAGATCAGATGCTTGACAGTGTTGCTCAGGATCAAATCATTCGCCATCATCCTCAGTCATCTCTCCTTACTCTGTTTATATGGTAAGTGAAATCTTATGTCCTGTAACAGGCTACCCTAGCAAGCAGCTAACCATGTCCCTTTAGTGACTCGCGTTATTTTATAAGAACGTTATTTGCTTTCAGTGCCTTTCTGAATACAGACACCAACCATCCCTGCACTTCACATCCCCTGCACAGTCTGTAACATAACATTTATTTCCATGATCTGTCATTTTCACTATTATCGTCGCTTGTTTCTTCACAATACCTGCAGCACTTCTGATGATTTGGCTGTGTGTGCAGGTCCGGCTGGCCTAGAACATGGGCGAGTATATGCAAATGTTGGGGGCGTACATATTAGTGATCCCAACTGTAACGTCACAGTCGTGTTATGTTCTGATTCACCTATTTTTCAGTGGTCTTTTGCACGCACAAGATTTACATAAGAAGGAGGAAACAATGGTGTTTGAGGCTCACGGTATGCCATTTCCATGTACAGAACTATTATTATTCAACTATGCCAAGGTAAATACAGTTTTCCATTCTATGGCATCTTTAATTCTAGGATTTTTGTGGTGTAGTAATCAGAAATGTTTCTTAAGCAGCAACTCAGCATATTAAAATGATTTCTGAAATATCATGTGGTCATATGCCATTTTAAATTGTAATATTTCACAATATTACTGTCTTACTGTATTTGTTGAGCATACTTCTTTCAAGAACAATGTCTCCTACTGACTCCAAACTTTTACACAGTATTGTATTCATGCACACAAATAAATATTTTTCGAAATGTTGCATAATTTGACAAAATTGCAGCTTGATTTGAAATGAAGGATATAAAAATAGGTTCACACTTTAGAGAACACATATTAAAAGTTTTTACTCAATAAACTCCTAATTTTCTGCTTATTAATAGTTAGGAAGGTAGTTAAGTTTAGGTACTGGGATGGGTTAAGGGATCTAGAATATTGTCATGCAGAATAAGTCATTAATATGTGCATAATAAGTACTAATAAACAGTCAATTTGTTAGTAATACGCACGCTAATAAGCAACTAGTTAGTTGTGAGAATTGGTCTTTAAATTAAAGTGTTACCAAAAATACTTAAAGTCTAGACCAATGGGATAAAGATTATTCAATAAAAATCAGTACAGATGTTTTATGTTATCTTCATACAACAAACATAACAAAAGCTGAAATCTGTTATTATTAATAAAAATCAACCTCTGGGACATAAAAGTTGCCAAAATTGAAGAAACACCCAATTATAATCAGTTAAAAGTTAACATAATAATCACCTTAACTTGCATATTATCAGGTTACTGTGCTGCTTTGGTTTTTCTAGGATGACTCTGCCAATAACTGCTGATCTAGATCAGCGTTTCCTTTCCAAATCCAACCTTTACTAACCTAAACAATACTAGTGAGAAATCAGTGGCTCCAGACTACTTGATGCTCTATTGTTTCTCTCTTCTATTGAATAAACACAAGTACTGTGGATTAAAAGGTTTTTATTGAATTATAATTAGAGCTCATCCAACAATGCAAAATGTTTAAATAGCATCCACACAAATCAATATGCAAACATCTCTCGAAGCTATAGCCTGCACTGATATGACCTCGATGAAAATAAATTCTCTGGACACATGCCCTCTCCGCTCATTCTTTATAGCTTTACACTGCAGCCAGGTCACCATCGGCTTATGCCTGTATGTTTATAAATTACTACCAGAGAGATCAAGATCTTATATCATGTGCGGATGGAAATGCAGAAAATTAAAGTGCTAAAAACAGCAGCAGTGGGTGTGAAATACAGTGCCTGAAGGTTAAGAAATGCCTCATCAGAGGCCAAAATAATGATCACTTGCATTTTGCACCACATATAAGATCTCATAGCAACAGTTTGAAGATTCAGTTCAATTTATTTTTAACATGTGTCGGCAATATCTGCTATGCAACCTAGCAAAAGAACATCCAGTGCCACTCTCGGATCCAGGATGGTGACCAGATGCCCTTTTTTTTTGTGTGATGCATCTTCTCGTTTTTGCAGTCTGCATAACGTGCAAGATAATACACCTCCTGTCGCCCTCTTCCACGTTTCCCTCTTAATGTCAGAAATAAAGAATGAGTCTATGATAAGTCTCAGTGGGAAACTGACCCTCATTTTGGAGGCTGCCAGGTTCGGTGTCTTGTACAACTGCCTATCTGACTAGGCCAGACGCTTTCCGGAGTATTCCACAGAGGAGAGTAATCTGAGTGAAAGACATGTCTGTTAAAGCACTATCCCTCAAGCTCGCTCGTGTGTATACTCTCTCATGCAGGTGTCTGACACAGCGAATAACAAAAGGGAAGTGGATAAGCTAAGCGCAGCTTACAAGAACTAAAACTGACGCATCCATCAATATACTATCTGTAAAAAGCTGCTGGGGAAAACTAGCAGCACAGAAATTAATGTCTGTATTTACTCATTAAACCACAATAAACTATACATATTACTAATGGCAATGAGAAAACATTTTAATGCAAAGTTAAAATGTTCCTATTGTTTATACAGAGTGATGTTTAACTCATGTTACTGAGAATAATGTGAAATTAAGGAATATTATTAAAGCCAGATTGAGCTCATTAAAATAAAAAGGTGATATGAGGTAATAGTTGTTGAATTTCTGAATCACCCCCAGTGGCTGAAGCTGGTACTGCAGAAACACCTGCAAAGTCTTTGGACCAGATTTGCTAACACCTTGCACCAACACAAAACCGTCTTTTGGCATTAAAAAGACTACTGTCAATTTACTAAAGATGCACAATGAAGAATTAGCGCTGAAAAGGTATGGACACAGTTACTTTTGTGCCTGACCTTATTAAATATGCATTTGTAGGAGTTTCCCTTTCAGACGCAAAATGTATGGGAGGAGAGTACTAAAATGAATCATGCAACGCAAATTTACTAACATTTGGCTCGTCAAATTACTGGTATTTGCGCTATAATTTAATGCCCCAAAAAAGCATGTCTTAAAGCAAGCAGTAATGTGCGCTGCTCTTGGTAGATTGCACTAGTCAAATAGGAATGATCTGGCTGTGTCTGTGTTCTTTAATGTGCACTTTGTTAGTAAATCACCCGCGTAATTTTCCCCTCCCATCGGCACTATTATGGAATAGCGCTCTAACGCTAATTTGCCCTGTTTAGTAAATCTGGCCCTTGATTCCTTAAAGGGGTCCTATTATGCTTTTTCACTTTTTCAACTTTAGTTAGTCTGTAATGTTGCTGTTTGAGCATAAAAAAGATCTACAAAGTTACAAAGCTCAAAGTCCACTTCAAAAGGAGATATTTTATTTAACAGAAATCACTTTTCAAAAACTACAACGAATGACTCGTTTGGACTACAACGCATATTTTCCGGGATTTGTGATATCACAAATATCGACGAATGGGACGAGAACTGGTTGAGCTGCACTATAGAAGGCAACGAGTGTTATCACTATGCCGGAGACATGCTAGCTTTCCAAGGCTGACGAACTTAGAGTGGTTACATTCATCCGGGTTTAAATCGCGCTCAAAACGATTTTATTTTGACGCAATATTTACACTGAAGCTCGCAGGCGGCTATGGTAAGGGGCATGACATTTCTCGACCAGGCTCTGAGTGGAGCCAATCACAACACACACTGGCCCAGCTAACCAATCACAGCACACACTGGCCCAGCTAACCAATCACAGCACATTTCATATTTCAGAAGGCGGGCCTTCATTTGATACAGGAACTATTCGAGCCGTCATGCCAGACTGGGGAGGAGAGGTGTTGTAATAATGTAAAATAACGTGTTTTTCGAACAACCTATGAGAGTCTGTTCTAGTACACCCCAAAACAAAATAAAGACTTTTTAAAAGAGCATAATAGGACTCCTTTAAGGTGCAGACCAGATTTCAGGCCTATTCACACTACAGTATAGACAGTGCTGGGTAGTAACTGGTTAGGATTACGTAATCAGATTCCAAGTAAATTAGACTTTAATTTTTGTTACATTCCAAAAAAATGTAACCAAAAATGTAGAAAAAGTCCACCTTTTCATCAACTCAGAAACTAGTTCTTTCGTAAATCCCATTTGGGAAACCATAGCAAGATGCATTTTTTAATGCACTTTATGATATTGATAACAAAGAATGGAATATATTTTAGTTCAAAAGTAATCTAAAAGTAATCAAAAAGTAGCCATGAATACATTAGCTAATATGTATTATCCAACAGATCATGTTGTCCAACTAACTACAATTTATGTAATGTAATTTGGAATCAGTAACGGACTACAGTTTGCAAGTAATCTACCCAGCACTGTTTGTGGATAACTGTAATGATATACAATATTATCGTCCATCCATCAACATATATATAGATATATATATATATATATATATATATAAAGTTGTAGTATAAAAAGTAAGTAATTGCCAAAAACAGTTCTTTATCATATATCTCATGTCTTTATTTTGTATTTTTTGCAGACCACGCAATAAACATGTAGACAGTCAGCAGAGTGCTCATTCTTTGAAGTGCTGGATGTTTATTATTTTCCGATTAATCTTTTAAAATATTCATATATTCATATATATTCAATAGCCTTATATATAATATGTCTAGACTTGATTGCTACATTCAGGAGATTATTCAACATCAAGTCAGGTGGGCTTCAAACACGGCTAACAGGCAGACAAAAATAAAATGATTTAAAGATATTAGCAGAATAAAGGTGCAATATGGTAGCTGAGACTTGTGGGGAATATTGCAAGGACTGTAGGCTATTGCTAACCTCAAAGGCAATAACCGACCGTCACTGACTCATCTCTTCTGCACAAACCAAAATACCTTGTTTTTTAACTCAAAACAGTCAGCCTGTAAGGATCAGTGGGCAAAAGAAACCTGTGTGACATATTTTTTTATTTTTTTTAAAGGCGAAATGCATATTTTTGATGTTAAAATACTTTCTTCTACCCAAGTTTATTATGCAGAGACAACTGTAAGCAAACCATTTATAGGAGGACTTCCTGCAGAGTGTAAACAGACTCTGCTGCACTTTCAAAACCATCTTTAGTGGCACTTAATGTCTAGGGACCAGAATACCATAGAGATTTGACAGCTCTTTCTACTTGGGCCAGTAAGTAAGCACCTAGCAACCACCTAAAGCACCCTAGCAACCATTTATTAATGCTAAATGGAAACTGCATAACAACGACCCACCTACACCAGTCGAGTTTTGCACAGGTGAGCACCACACTGAAAATCTGTCTAAAAAATGCTCAGCATTAAACAGGAAAATGTATCATCATAGCTTCAGACATGTTATCTCATTGGAGTCTTCTTCTGTTAGGCTTGCGACAGAAATGGCTTATCCTTTTCTAAAGGACAGCTGAGTAAAGATCAGCCACCGGTTTTCATGAGGACAATCTGATTGAATTTACAGCAAGGTCCAGTCCTGCTGGCCTCTATTCTTTAATCCCGTCTTTGGATCTTGACCCTATTCCACAGAGACCCCCCACACAAGTGTTTAATCTCGTTTCCAGTTCTGTGGTTACTCATCATCTGTCTCCATATCAGTTTCAAAGCTATATGGCAACAATGAATCTGTATTGTTGTGTAGGTCCCTAGTGAGGCTCAGTTACTGTATTGTGAATATGTATAACCAATGTTATATGAAGCATATATTTTTGTTGATTAATGTTTAATGATAAATTAATGTATTGCTTTAACAATTTTTAATTTTACATACAAAGAGTATACTATTTACATTATACTATTTGTTTTTGGAAGAAGTCTCTAATGCTCACCAAAGCTGCATTTATTTGACCAAAAATACAGTAAAAACCGTAATATTGACTAGTTTTAAAACCTTCTATTTAGATTATTTTAGTGTAATTTTATTTTTGAAAGAAGTCTCTTAAGCTAAATTATAGTTCACCCAAAAATTGTCATGTCATTCCAAACCCGTAAGACCTTCGTTCATTCACACAAATTAAGATATTTTTGATGAAAACCAAGAGCTTTCTGACCCTGCATAGACAGCAATGCAACTACCACATTCAAGGCCCAGAAAGGTAGTAAGGACATCATTAAAATAGTCCATGTGACATCGATGGTTCAACCTTAATTTTATGAAGCTATTTTATGAAGTCGCGATCTCGCATCAAATATTGACAAATATTTGATTATTTAAAAAAAAAAAGTAGTCTTGTAACTTCATAAAATTAAGGTTGAACCACCGATGTCACATGGACTATCTTAACGATGTCCTGACTTCTTTTCTGGGGCTTGAACATTGTAGTTGCATTGTTGTCCTATGCAGGTCAGAAAGCTCTCGGATTTCATTAAAATTATCTTAATTTGTTTTCTGAAGATGAACGGAGGTCTTATGGGTTTGGTATGACATGATGGTGAGTAATTAATGACAGCATTAACATTTTTGAGTGAACTTACCCTTTAAAGGCACGTTCTCCTAATTACAACTGATAGCACACACTTGAATTATAATTATGTCTATTAATTTAACCTCTAGCACATTTCTTAAATGTAGAGGACAATTTAAGTAAACAATTACACATTTAAGCTCTCTCCCTTGTACGTCTTTTTCAGGATCTGTCCAACAGAAAAATGATTTGCTCAGCAACAAGACAAATGTGACATGTGACCGGTTCATTTTCTAGTTATTTCACATAGAGGCATTGCCTGTTCAGCTTGACTCTTACTTGCAGCTTATATTTCTGTACTATGTTCTTATCAAATCCTCAGTGAACTGATTTCAGGTAGAGTAGATTTGTTTTAGGTCACTGGTGCAGCGGAAAGGGTAAAGACCCCTTGCATGGGGATTTTGCTGAACGTGTATTTCACACAACTGTCAGCCCAGAAAGTAAGAGATCTTTTTTTTTTATTCTTAATCTCTCATGGTATTGATACTTGAGCATAGTTGCACAAGAAACCGGCAAATGTTGACACATTTCACATATTTTTTTCCCCTGTTGTCAATGAAAAACACATTTTGTGGCTTGAAATCAATCAGCCCAGACCTTGATTTGATGAAGTTCACCATATATATTCAGTTCATGCTGTGAAAGCAATTCTGAAGGATTTAGTTTGCTTATACACTGACGCTCTGTGGCCTTCATGAAGGATATATGATGGACTCCACATTGATGCTGCACCATCTGGGATTTTCAGTTGCAGTGTATACGTTTTGAATGCCGAGTCAGTTATTGGGATGTGACCATGGCTGTCACCTGACCCTTGGCCCCTAGTGACTGTACGTTCCATAGATGAATTGGATGTTGCCCGTTGTAATCAAATTTTACTCTGTGAACATACCATAGATGATTCAATCACACTCTAAAAGAAAAATCCATATGGGAGACAGAGCAAGTAAAGTCAGTCAAGTACACAAAGGGTCTCGACGCGGCCCGCCCTCCCCCCCCCTCTTCCTGCCTCTCCTCCTCCTCCGCTGTTGTCTGCAGCCCCTCTGCTCACCTCACCCACCATCTATGCGGTGCGAGTTCCGCGGGACTGCCATCCTCCAGCGTCACCATGGCTGGAGAATCCCTCACCTCCACCTCCAGCCTCTAAAGCCCGGACTCCGCCTCGGCCCGTGGACCCGTCAGCTCCACCATGGCTCCTAGCACCCTCCTCTCCACCGTGGCCCGGCAGTCCACTAGCTCCACTGTGCTCCCTCGGCTCTCCGTCTCCGCCTCGGCTTCTCCGCCACCTGCTCCGCCTCCGTTGGTCGGCCCCCTGGAGTCGGCGGCCATTCCTCCTCCATGGCTCCTCCCTCCGTCGGCTCCACCGTGGGCCGCCATCATGGCTGTGGCCTGGGTCCAGCTGGGCTCCTCCTGCTCCTGGCTCCTCCTGTTTCCTCCTTGGCTCCTCCCTCCATCTGATCCACCATGGCTCCTCCTGTTTCCTCCCTGGTTCCACCCTCCATCGTCACCTCCCTGGTCTCTGTCTGCCGGCCCCCTCCCGGGTGTCCATCCTCCTCCTGAACGCCTCCCAAGTTCCCACTCTGTTGTTCTATGGCGCGAGGATGCGCCTTCCGGGAGGGGGCAGATATGTCAGGATTATGGACTGGTTTTGTTGTGTTTTCCCTCCCCATGTGTTCCGTGTCCCAGTTAATTGACTGATTCCATGCACCTGTGTTCCCCTGATTGCCCTGTGTTTAAAAGTCCCAGTCTGTTCAGTTTGTTTTTGTTGGGTCTTGAATGTCTTCCTTGTATTCCGTGTCTCCTGTTGGATTATTAAAGACTCGTTTTTGTGAAATCTCCACGTCTCCTTGTTTCTTCATGCCCGTGCTCTAGCGAATTGTGACAAGAGTGACTAAATTATTACTGAATGCTCAATTTTGGGTGATCTACCCTTAACACAATAATTGCTCATTAAGAAAAGTTAGTTCAGGAATCCAGCCCTCCAACCCTTTAGTCTTATTTTTCAAATCTTTGACCCACTTCGCTGAGACACGTGGCCTCCTCTGCTGTCCTAGTTGTGGCTTGAGATTTTTAAATACACGGTCCTATACCATTCCCCCTCAGATTAAACTGAACCCATCCCATTAAACCGTAATGAGGCTGTCACTCAGGACATGCAGTAAGGAGGAGGAGGTAAAACCAGATAGAGAGAAAGATTGAGTCCGATGTGACTCTAGTGGTGATTTCTCATTATTGGGGCCAGCATGAGGCAGCCGCTGTTCCCATGAAAGAGGCTCGTACCCCCCTCATGCCAGCCTGCCTGTCAATCTCTCCTCAATCTGGCACTTAATTCCTTGCAAGTTCTGGCAGGGCCTCGCTAAAAGCATAAGTATTTTTAGTTAGTGGTGCACACACTTATGAATAGTCCATATAAACACATGACATATCTCATATGGTATATACCGTACAGCATCTGCAGTAAAGTTTTTATCAATTGTTTTGTGGTTTAGATTGTGTGGTTATAGTTCTAAGAATATCTTCCAGGAAATGTGTCTTAAGAATTTAAAACTGTAATAGTGTTGGAGGAGGTTCAAATGGGTTACTAGGCTGTTTGTAAGTGATTGAGATGGAGTGGTGAAATTCGGAACAGTATCATGAACCAAGGCATAATGAAATCAATAAATTGCATTAGAAGATAAGCCTATGTTCAGGCTATACCATTATCCGCATTAAACCCCTTCTAGGTGGGAAGCAATAAAGATTCTGGCCCATCAATCATCAGTTTGAAAAATGCTGCATTTGTTTATGGGGAGTTTTCAAGATGAGGTGCGTACTTATGCACTATTCTATGACGTTTTGTAGTATAAATAATGCGTTCACACTGAAAATTCCAAAAAGAAAAAGTGCACTTTAAATACCCGGATGATGCACTTAAATAACCGAAAAAATTAAGTGTGGAATGTTGGACACTTCATGCGCTCAACTGTCACAGCTTTAATTACGTAGGGGGTGGGGAGGGGCTATCAGACTCCGATGATGAATGACAAAATACGTAATTCAAACTCAAGATGGTTGAGTAACATAGTGCATAAGTACATAGTGTATACGTGCATATTGTATAGTGCGTCATTTGGGACGCAGCTTACACCTTTGTGGCGATTAAAAAAAAAAAGATTGATCCTGATTAAAATCTTATTATTATTATTATTATTTATATTAATAACATTTAATTTTGTATGTTAGGAAATGTGCTTAAACATTATGCTTTATAGTATTTGTAGTATTTATATATTTTTTGTTAATGCATTACATAAATCAACTTAAAAATCATTTAACAATGTTTCATAATGCATGCAAGGTTAAATGTGCAGCACTGCATGTGTCTAATTTTTTGGTTTCTCAATTTGGATTATACGTTGTTCTTGTAAAATATCTTATTTTGGTCTATTATTCACATTACTTTACTTTGTAAAAAAAAAAAAAAATTATCTTGTCATGTATAAGTTTAGGATGTTACTTAATGCTTAGATTTTTTTTTTTCTTCTAAAAATAAAGTCAAACTACTGTTTCCCTCACCAGTCACCAAACCCAAACGTAGTTAGGATGGTTATGAGGTCAACTGTTTATTAAAATAATGTATTTAAAAAATAATAATAATATTTTTTCTTACATTGCTTCTGTAATAGAAGCTTAAAGCAAGGGGTTCTGGTTTAATTTGATATATACACATATCAAAAGTGTGTGTATTTATTTATTTATTTATTCAATCATTCATTCCATTTGAAGGAATTTAGTATTACATCCCTTGCTCCATTAAAGCACTAAAGCATTATAACTTCTAGTTTCATTTGATGAAGACATGTCTTTCCACCTGTCAACACCATATGCATTTTGAGCTTTATCTTTTAGAGAGAGAGCGAGTGTGTATGAGACAGAGAAAGAGAGAGAGCTAAAACAATGCATAATCAGTATCCTCTCCTTGACTAATGATGCTGTCAGTACTAGCCTGTGCTTGGCCCCTGTGCGCTCAACCTCAAACACGGGTCTCGCGCCACAGAGCACAGGGTCCCGGCCCCTCTTCCATCTCTCACCTGACTTGCCTAGCAATACCATAAAAAAAACAACAACAAAAAAAAACACACCTCCTCTAAAGCATCCTCTGTCACAGCAGTTCTCCAGCCTGATGCTCATCTGCCGGGTCTGTGGAGGCCCAACTGCTCCTAATTACTTCACCGGCCTCCATCTCGCCTGCAGTCCAGATCCTACTGCAGCACCGCTTCCACTCAGCCGGCAATTAGGAGAGGACAAGCAGGCATTGCTGTTCTGCAGTGGCTCCCTGCACTGATCCAGCGCTTGAGGGTGGAGTGACTGAAGTTCCTGGCGTTTCCCCAGATCCAATTACTGACCAGCGCTGCTATGCTCTTCAGAACAACAATACGAGGAGACGAACAGATGCACTTGTGCATCCCACCATCTGTATGACTGCTCTAATGGGGCTTCGGAAAAGAGGCGCTTCCGAACAGAAGAAGAGCGTTATAAGACACTCTTTCTGAAGACATTAAAATAAATTGTGAGCTGTGAACGATGACATATGTTTCTGGGGCTTGTCAATAATGTGTCACAGTTTAGGTCAGGACTTTAGAGGCACTGACATGAATTTCATATCTTGGTGTTTTATATCTCCCATATGGGGATCACTGCAGGTGCTGTAGCAGTAATGCATTGGAAATAATGATCCAGTGAGCTTAGATAATTAACGGCCACTTGTGCCAAAGAACACCCACAGTCCGTTCACTTGCTGTCTGATGGAATTTGCACACAAAACTAGGCGATGTTTTCTCAAGAGCTTTTGAGGATGAAATTATCTCTGGATTTCATAAAGTTTAACAAGTATTTATAGAGGACTAGTATTGCTTAATCCAAACCCCAATACCTAAACTATCTACTACAACAACTACATTATTACTATCATAAGAACTAAATTGATTGAGACAAAGTCATAATTAATTAGAACTGAAACCTAAATAAATAAATAAAATAACATCTTTAGAGAACATTGAAAACGTCAACATAAAGACAGACACAACTTAAAATTATATCTTATATATGTTTACTTGCTACTAATTGCATCAAAACAAAAGTGAACAACCAATATTTAATCATTTTTATTTATTAAGTTGTCAAATTTAACATTATAAAACCGCATTTTCAATGCAAATTTCACTTTTTTATAAAACATGTTTAAGCTATTTATTGACTAATAAATATACATTACAATCAGTTTAATTAATGTGTAAAATGTTAATTAAGCTACACAATAATACATTTAAATAACACTTTTTTTTTCTTGAGCATTTGTCAACTGTTTATATTTTTTATTACCAAATGCATTTCTCAAGTTGGCAATAAGTTAAAACAGTTTTTAACACTGTAACATGTATCTTTATTTTAAATGTATATTTTTTTTCAGTTTGCATAGGGACTCATTTAATTACGTTTTTTAATATATTAAGGTATCTAAAATATGGTCATGCAGAATAAGTTATTAATATGTGCTTTATAAGTACTAAAAAACAGCCAATAAGCTAGTAATATGCATGCTAGTTTATAGTGAGAATTAGTTCTTAAAATAAAGTGTTACCATATACTTGTTTGTTTGATGATGATTTGCGAAGCAATCCTATATAATATCATCTCTAAACTGCAAGTAAAATCAGAACAAGCTGTGATTGGTCACTATATGTGACCCTGGACCACAAACCCATTCCAAATAGCACGAGTACATGTGTAGCAGGAACCCAACAATATTGTATGGGTCAAAATAGCGATTTTTCATTTATGCAAATCATAGGATATAAAGATCATGTTCCATGAGGATATGTATGTCCTACCGTAAATATATCAAAACGTAATTTTGATTAGTAATATGCATTGCTAATAACTTAATTTGGACAACTTTAAAAGGCAATTTTCTCAATATTTAGATTTTTGCACCCTCAGATTCCAGATTTTTCCTTTCCTAACAAACCATACATCAACGGAAAACTAATTTATTCAGCTTTCAGATGATGCATTCACTCATCGGCCTCATTAGACGTTGAATGAGTCTGCTTTACAGACAGGAGGTCGAAGCAGTGTGGCTGTCTGGTGCAGTCTCAAACTTGGCTCACCATCATGGCATCTGTGACTGCAGTGGAGTCATTCAGGTTCTTGGGCACCACAATCTCTCAGGACCTGAGTGGGACACTCACATTGAGTCCATTGTTAAAAGGCCCAGCAGAGGTTGTACTTCTTTTGCCAGCTGAGGAAGTTCAACCTGCTACAGGAGCTGCTGAAACAGTTCTTCTCCGCCATCATTGAATCCATCCTCTTCACTTCAATAACTGTCTGGTTCAGCTCAGCTACCAAATCTGACCTCAGAAGCCTTCAGAGGGTAGTCCGGACTGCTGAGCGAATCATTGGTACAACCCTCCCTTCTCTCCAAGAACTGTACTTATCCAGAGTGAGCAAAAGGGCGGGCAGAATCACTCTGGACCCCTCACATCCAGCACACTCCCTTCTTTGAACTGTTGCCATCTGGTCGACTCTACAGAGCACTGAGCACCAGAATGGCTAGACACAGGAACAGTTTCTTCCCTCACGCAATCCATCTCATGAATACTTGAAAATAACTGTGGAACACACACTATTTATTCACTCCTACACTTATTTATCTAACACACATACTCAGTCTTCACCTCAAATTTGCACATAATATACATTACCTGTACATACAAAACTGTCTATTGTAATATACCTGCACATACAACTGTCAATTTATATATTTTTATTCCTTATTTACTTGTTCTATTTTTTATTATCTGTGTCTTGTCTTGTCACTGTCATTCTTTTGCACTGTGGAAGCTTCTGTCATGAAAACTTAATTCCTCGTATGTGTAAACATACCTTGCAATAAAGCTCATTCTGATTCTGATGTATCAAAAAAGTGACCATTATGACAGGTTTTGTGGTTCAGGATCACCTATGTCAGTCAGTCTGCTTTTCCTCTCTAAGGCGGGTCTTTTGCTGTTTAGTCAAAGATCTGGTTATACGAGTTTAAGATAAAACTAATCTAAAGCTAAAGCTAAACCTGCTCTCTTAATACCTGATCCTTCAAAATCTCTGCTAGAGTACGTCTTTTTTAAACAACTCATTGTGATCAAAGATCACAAAGGCCACTTACAAAGTCAACAAACTGTGCTATAAACAGTACACCTTTGCCAGATCTACTAGGCAATGGAAGTGAGGTGGGGGGAGTGAATGTACATTTGCTCTCTTCCACCTCAATACACGATGAGGTACCCTTGAGCTACTGCACTGAACCCCCAACGCTCCCCGGGCCGCTGCCGCAAAAAATGTCGCCCACTGCTCCGGGTGTGTGTTCACTGCTGTGTGTGTGCACCTTGGATGGGATAAATGCAGAGCACTATTCCGAGTATGGGTCACCATACTTGGCCACATGTCACATCACTTTATTATTAATTATTATTGTTAAATGTGCGTTACAAATAAATTGTTGCTTATAAAGAGGCCATTTTAAGATGATTCAGTGACGCTATCTGTGCTGTGAAAGCCCAGCACTCTCTCATATGAAACATCTGCTCTGAACAGAGACAATGCTCAGTTGTTTTTCCATGTTGGATTGATTTTTCATCTTTTTTCCCCTTTTTTCTCCCCCTCTTCACTAAAGTCCGGTCCAGGCAGCTAGTAAAGCCTTCCCCGGCACAGGCCCCTTAAGACAAGACTCTTTCTGTTGAGCATTTCCATGGAAACCAAGTAACTAACTTGAGGAGGAACATAAAAACTAGCTTTTTTGGAGAACGGAGGAACACCTGCCACCTCTGCAAATGGAGGATTGAACACACAGCGCTTTTACACATCACAAAACACACTTTCACTGGCTCTCAATGAGACCCTCACATCTGTTATCACTTACATGAATAGCCATTTATCAGTGATTTGTGAGGGGACTGCGCGCAAGCGGAATAAACATCGTAAGGATATCCCATAGATCTCAAAGCTTTCACTGTCACAGCAGAGAATCAATGCTAAGGCTGTGTTTTGTAGCCGATCTGAACTTATGTTCTTAGCAGAAGCTCTCTCAGCACAGGAAATTGCTTATATTGTGATGATTACATCAGCATTTGAGGCTAAACACAGTATCAACGTTGCATTAGTACTGTTTAAACATGAAAAACACAGCCAGTCCATACCGTGCTGACTCACGCATATCTGCTGTTTTTCAGGGGGGACTGTAATGACACAAACAGTGACTGAAATGTTCTACCTCACCTTCCCCAAGCACTTCTACCACAGACCCGTGACGAGGGGCCTTTAAGGGTCAGCACATCGCTGGCTGTGAATAAAGAGTTCTGGAAAGTATCAAGAGCTTTCTTGATTTGTTCATTAACAGCATTAATCATTAACTGAGGTGCCATTGTCCCAGGCCAGCTGTCTACTGTTTATTCGGCTCCGAGCTTGGGGTTAGCAGAGCTCACACAGAGCTGCCCCTTTAACTTTATAAACTGACAGCTGCTCCTCACATTCATGTGAAAATGAAGCACTGTTCCAAAATCAGGGCATGTTTGGAGAAATTCAGTGTACTGTACATCACTGCATGTGTGAAATACTGTGAGAGTTCAACTGGGGGTCAGTTAGGGTGACTCTCAAACTATTGCGTACAGAGAAGTGAATATTAG